>BSBK01004912.1:2497500-2553946 GCA_027943335.1 Chamaecyparis obtusa | reverse complement strand
CAAAAAATAAGTTAACATTTTAGGGGGAGCACAACAAGCGCTATGTTATTTGGCCTTAATCTTCACCATTTTTCAAATAAATTAGTAGTTTAGAAACTAGATTCAGAGTACTACAACTCTTGTTCTTGTTGTGTTTTGAAATTTTGAGTCGAACTATCTTCAATTTTTTATTGAAGTTCAGATTTTGTTGATTTCAAGAAAAAAGTGGCATCTTAAACCCCCTTTTTGGTACCCCATCTTTGTACACATACCCAACTCTAAAATTGACGATCTGGATTATCCCGTGTGTGTGACATCTTTAACATGTAGTGTGATCCATCACCACACTCACACATAGGGACATTTACCATAGCCATCAACACTGTATCAAGCAAATTTTTGTTCATTCATACTATTTTTGTTCATTCATATATAACAACATGACTATATTCTATGAGTACAAATTGAAAAAGTTTCATTTATGTTGATATTAAAAATTTATAGAAAAAATATAATGACACAACTATAGCATCAGATAGAAGTTTTGGGGAAGAACAATATCCATGAACTAAATGGTGGTGTGAAAACACACCGTTAAATAAGAAAATGCAAGGAAATCCACACTCTACGCCCTTATGCCCCACATTCAATGAGCAACCATCTCATATCCCACTCATTATTCCCATTACTTTTTGTATTGTTAGATGGTCAATCCTGCATCTACAAAGTAAACATGCTAGAAAAACTAAAACTTGTTTATTTTTAAATGGAATACACGAAGGAGTACCATCAGAAATATTGACTGTTTACAAACATGAACAGTAAACAATCATCAGATAGCTCATTTTTTATCATCATATGTGGATATTTTTGGCATCAATGTTTCAAATAGCTTATGGATTCGATTGTGTAGATAGTTATGGATCACACTCTGTGATCCATCATCAGGATGAAAGAGACCAAAATGATTGCAACAGACCAAAATGATGGACTTTTCTTTCAATCATTTTTCTCTCTTCCATCCTGATGAAGATCACAAAGTGTGATCGTAAATGTTGATGCCAAAAATATCTACATTATCGAATCCAGAAGCTATTTCAAACATATTTAATGTCAGCATATGTGTAGTTTCACTTTATCATCATATGTGTAGTTTCAAAACTATCCATTTATGTTTTTGTACCTATCACGTGGTTTTAAAAAATGAATGAAAAATGAAAAGAAATTGAAAATGAAATAGAGCATTTAACAAAGTAGAATATTTAACTTAATTTCGTAATGCAACAATAATAACAAGATGGTTAGGGTATATACATACAGAATCATGAACAATACAGTCATCTACCAAAACACATTTATAAAAATCATGTCTGAAGAACTAGAAATGGATAGTTTATGAGACTACACCTTAACAATGCATTAAATGAAGCATTCATCATGTGGTACTCCTTTGTGTATTCCACTTAAATATGCTAAAAGAAACAACACTAACAAATGCAAGCTAATATGTCTATAAAAGCACATTAATGAAAACAATGGTCAAGGGAGGGCATGCTTGTTTGTCCATTAATTCAACAAGATCTTGCAATACCAAAACATTAAACCAATATGCACCAATATGCCATTGATGGACCTCTGAAAGCACTCAAAATTCAAAGGACAAGAGAGAAAACAAGGTTTCGTACCTTGAAGTGGAGAGAAAAACCAAAATGGAGAGGAAGACAAGCACACTCTATGAAAGCCAACATAATCACTAGCAACACAAAATAATCTTGGCATGGATCCAATGAATTAACACAATAAGTATACTAGTGGGTACTTACTAGTGGCTACTATATACTAGTGTATACCAAAACAAAGAGGGAAAAATGAAAGAAATAACTTGATTGGGTTGACACATGATCCCAAGAGAATTTTTGAAACATCTTTGCATGGCCATTGAGAGAGCAAGTTTTTACAATTGATTATACATTTTTTATGTAAATTTTACTTCATGAATCACAAAAAAAATGCATGGTAAGAGGAAAGATGGGTTTCAACTTGTGTTCCAACATAAATATCTTTGACTTCCATTTCTCATAAGAGTGCTGAAAAACTATATTTTGTAATGGAGATATACCAGTGTATACTGTTATACAACCACTGGCATATAGTCCAATCAGTGGATAAACTTAACAACATCTTGAACATGAAATGCATCTTTAGAACATCAATCACAAAGTATCGTATGCCAGTGGTTGTATGCTAGTGGCTGTGAACATCAATCACAAAGTATCATTTCTTTTTTATTCATCTATAAGAAAATGATACTTTGTGATTGATGTTCTAAAGATGCATTGCATGTTCAAGATGCATTTCATGTTCAAGATTTTAAGTTTATCCACTGATTGGACTGTATGCCAGTAGCTGTTAACATCAATCACAAAGTATCATTTCTTTTTTATTCATCTATAAATGATACTTTGTCATTGATGTTCTAAATACTATAACCAGTGTATACTGTTATACAGCCGCTGATTTGTTTAAAACTTTGTTAAGATCCTTTGTCCTGGAAGTAAGGCTTCAAATGACATTATACTAAAATTTTAGATAGCTGAAGTAAGGACAATGGGTGGGCAATTTCTCATCCATTTATCGAGTAATTCATTTTCCACATGCCAAATCTATTTGTGAGAATAAGTTAAATACTATCTATGTGTGAGAATAGATAGTATTAAGGTCTATCATAATGACCATATTCTTTTCTTTGCATATGACTTCAAATAGAATTGATTTTTACTATATCAACATTGATTTCTAAAGTTTAATCATTCATAATTTTCTAATCTACAAGATCAATGCAAGCAACTTGGATCCCTGATGATGATGTTGTCCTTTGTATGATGGTCGCTCTCCTATCTTCCCATGTCTCTATTGTACAAGACAACATATCACCATTATTTGTTGTAGTGTGCAACCCCCACTGCTGCTCTACCTGCTTTGACTGCTGCTTAAGAGTGAGAAGACAGCATCTTGTCTTGCAACTACTATCCATGGCATGCCTTATTAGTGGTGTCTTCATATGATCTATGCCCTTCATGATATGCTTTGAACCTTTCTCCTTGAGTGATCATTAACATTATAGATCAATTTTTAACACATCTTGAGATCACTGCTATGCCTTCCTCCAATGACTGTCACATGTTGTTGGACAATGGAAAATCAATGCTTCTTTTCTATTAACAATGGTCACCCCATTAAGATCTATTATGACTCCCATATTCACTACTTTTCCCTCCAATCCTTTTCATTTGATGTCACTTTTTATTAAAGGACCAAATTCACCATGAATATAAATTGAAGTCACTGATTATTTTATTACTGTCTCAGGCATTATGACAGTCGTTCCATTTCATTGATATGACTAAAAATCTAGATATGATATGCTAACTCTTTTATTGATATGATATGCTACTCTTTTACTGAGAATATTGTTATTTGTATAAAATATGCCTCTTTCCAATGCAAAAACCATTGTCTACCCTTTCATTATTGCTCCTGTCATGAGGGTTTCGAACCTACTATCTATTCTATGTCAAAAGCATGCTATTTCTTCAATAAAATACAGATATTTACATGGAAAATATTTTCTAAAGCCCGCAAAAGCTCCTCCTTTCTCTCTACAGGTATGGCTACGGATTTTCCACTTTCAATTGTTTCCCCCAAACCTAGGTTAAAGCTAGCTCATGAGGTTGATTCAAAGGAAGTTTTTTAACTTATATATCCCTCCTGTCTGGGAGTTGCACCTGTGAGGAGTCTGGGAGTTAGATGACATAGTATTGTAGGCAAGTTTCATATGCTATAACAATAAAGATATTGTGGATGGGACAATGCAAACTACTTAAGTCTAGGAAAGTCATAAATCTACCAGTTCAACTCAAAGACTTAGATCTTTACAGCAGACTTAAATCATGACCAAGTTATCAAGAGTTTCCTCCTTGTTCCCTTAGTGCCAATAAAGATAAATAGAATTTACCGCATCTTGCTTGACCATTAATTCATATTACCAGATCTTTGTATATGCTCAAGTGTTTATATAATCTGTAGAATCTAGTATACAGAGCCAATTATAGAGCATGGCCATGTTACAGAGCCGATTATAGAATCCAGTCTATAGAGTCGATTATAGAGCATGGCTAGTATTTGGTGTAGCAAGTTGTAGAATGTGATTCATATCCTATACTCAACAAGTTGAGCTTTCTATGGGAACCTTTACCTTGTCATCAAACATAATTCCTAAGAACTAAATATATTGATAGATATAATTGAATCGTGGATGATAATAGGAGTTGGAAACAATTAATATTCATATCATCCTATGTAGGGTATCAACATATTATAATTGATATCAACATATTACAATTGATATTTTTACATATGCAGGGTATCACATAGCATTATAATAATACTAAAATGTTGTTTAGACTTATCTAAGTTTAGAAAGTATTTAACTTATTCTCACAAATAGATGTCCATGTGGCATATGATTATATTTTATGTTTGAGCAAAGCTTTGCCCAGCCTGATTAAATAGGCAGAAAGAGGTTTGACTATTCAACTGCACACAACAAATCATGTAAAGGAGTAGCAAGACAAGCTAATGACAGCATATGTTGATAGGAAGCAGTCATTCTTAAAGATCAACATAAAATGGAATACACTTTTAGATAAGTAAAACACAGATCTTGCATGTAGAGCAGCTGCATTGAATAGAGAATATCACATTTAGTAGTCTCAAAAAGGAACAACAGTCTGTATGATAAATGAACAGTAGTCTCAAAAAGGAACAATAGTGAGATGAAGTGTTACCATAGTAATGTCAAGTCAGAAGAACATTGAGTATAGCATCATGTCAGTTTTATAGCCTTTCACTAATACATTTGGGGTGAAATTGCGATGGCAATTTGCGATGGCAGGCAAATGTCATGCGGTTTTGGCTTTTTTTTTTTCAAATATAGCCCAACACCGTCGCAATTGTGATGACAATACATTTGGCACTGTCGCAATTGCGACATTGTCGGGATATAAGCGCATGTGTTTTCAACAACGCCGTAACCCTCCGCGAAATCACATCGGGATATAAGGGCAAAAAAAACAAGAACATTGTCATTTGTGTTTTCAACAGCACCGTAACCCTCTGCGAAATCACATTGGGATATAAGGGAAAAAAAAGCAAGAACGTTGTCATTTGTGGGAGAGTAGTGATAAGTACGCATAGATGCAGTGATGAATATCTGATTGATAGGTGTGCCTAGATGCAGTGATAGGTGGGTCTATTGGTGTAATAGGTGTGATAGAGACCGAGTAGCCGAGCTTGAATCAAAACCTATTGATCGAGTGGTTGCCATAGAATAGTAGGGGCCGTTGAAGACATTTCAACAGCGCTGTAACCCTCCGCGAAATCACATCGGGATATAAGGGAAAAAAAAAAGAACGTTGTCATTTGTGTTTTCAACAGCGCCGTAACCCTCCGTGAAATCACAGCTATAATTTGTGAGTACGTTGGGTTTATTTTTGTTTTATCATTATTATGTAATCTGGTATTCAGCTGTTAGAGAGCTAAAATACCCAGAAATGAGGACATATCTGTGTTGAATTTATTGTTAGCGGCTTTGGTTATTTAGAAGTTTAATTTTATTTCTTCATCTTTCAAGCACAAACATTTTGTGGACCGTAACGTCTTCATTGTTTTAGGTATGTAGTGAAACAGCCCTAACTTGCAACGTTGTCATTTGTGTTTTCAATAGCGCCATAACCCTCCGTGAAATCACATCGGGATATAAGGGCAAAAAAAAACAAGAACGTTTTCATTTGTGTTTTCAACAGCACCGAGAGAGATTCCCTCCGCGAAATCACACCTACAATTTCTGAGTACGTTGGGTTTATTTTTCTTTTGTCATTATTATGTAATCTGGTATTTAGCTATTAGAGAGCTAAAATACCCAAAAATGAGGACATATCTGTGTTGAATTTATTGTTAGCGGCTTTGGTTATTTAGAAGTTTAATTTTATTTGTTCGTCTTTCAAGCACAAACGTTTTGTGGACCATAACGTCTTCATTGTTTTGGGTATGCAATGAAACAGCCCTAACTTGTGACTACCTTCATGGTACTTGTGTACAATATCATAATGGGACCTTTGACAACCGGCCCTCAAATCTATTTGTAGATTATCTTTGAATATAATCTTTCCTACCTCAGGTACGAGCAATCTTCTGGAGCAAGATAAACACCAACACCATATGTCAGACCTCCATTCATTAATCTGTTATTGCTAAAACTATGTAGTATAATTGATAATATGCTTGTATTGGATGCTCCATGCCATGCATATTTAACATTTGCATTACCACGAGAATTTCTTGTTATCTCAACCTATTTGTTGAAAACCTGCAGCCGAGCCTGTCCCAACCTATCTGTATGTGAATTTCGATAAATACCAGTAACATTGGTTGCAAGTCCAATTTTATTTAGGCCAGTAAGGAAACAATTTTTCACAACTACATACTCTATATCGCAATCCACTAATTTGATCAATTTGTCCCCCAGCTGTTCAAATTCACGAGCCACAAAACTAGAACATTGTTGGGATTCAGAAAGCAAATTGTGATTAATGACACCATCCCTAACCTCATCACGCAATATCTGACCATTCTCCAACTGAGTTGCATATGTACCTATTCGAACCTTAGCTGATGTTTTATGAAGCAACTGCTTTGCTTGGAAAGTCTTTATAGGTAACTCGGTTACAGGCTGTGGCTTTGTATCCTTAAACAAGTTTGAATCTCTTAAATCTCTATACAATTCATTTGCACCAGTGGGGCCCTCGGTTGAATATTTCTTGATCAATTCATCTAATTTAGGAACATTCATGGATACCACATCAGCCACAGGCTTCAAATTACTAGGAATACAAACTTGCTCAGTTTTGGAAACCTCCATACTAGCAGCAACTCTATCACAATTCTTAGCATTTGAGGCCTCGGTTGGACTTATTCGAATTTCAATCTCGACCTCAACTTTAGAGGCAACTTCTTCATCGGCATTACCCTCAATGATAACTTTGGGGAAAAAGCATGAACCATTCTCATCAATCCAAGCAATGGACCTTTGACAGCCGGCCCTCAAATCTATTTGTAGCATTCACAAAAAATCAACAAGATATGGAGAGCCATCTATTGCCAACTCTACAGTGGGCATGCCAGCCAAAAACTCATCTCTAAGTGAATCCAAAACTTGGACAGAAAAATCATTCCATGAGCCATTCCAAAAATACATCACCCTCGTGGGAACTGAACTCTTACAAAAATTCTCATAGTTATGCAATGCTGCCTTGCCCGAACAGCACTTATACAGACAACTACATTTCATGCTTCTGTCTTTCTTGCCACAGTTAATCCTATTCTTCCGTACCCACTTAGATAATCTCCTTCCTGAGGATAGGAAACCATATTTATTTCCTTATTTTCGTTTCATTTGAGCTCTCTCCAAAAAATTTATGCCAAGCTGACACAAATGCTTCTCTTCACCCTTCATTGCAAACAAAACCAATTTACAGCCCAAACCGTTTCAACTAGGGTGTAATTATTTACAATGTCACTACAACATCATAATCTACAACCACCCCTAACAAGAGGCTACAATATACACCAAAATCCGATGCCACATTTTACATCGATACGAAGAGAAACAACATATAGAACAGAGAGTTGATCCTAGCATTCAGTCTCATTATTCAAACTCCGATCAAGCCATAAAACAATACTCAAATTGTCAAGAAGTTAAATTAGGCCAAGCAAACCCCAGTTCCACCATGAAACCTCCAAATCTCAGTTTCTGACTCCACTCCAACAGTCCACTTCCTTTGTTAGGTCCACAGGCCTAATGCATGCGGTTTAGGATTGGATTTCCAAACAAAGTATGAGGAATGGGTACCTGGGATCAAACACTGAGTTTTAGGTTGTTCTCCTCACCCTAGGTGTATATGCCTATCAATAATGCAAATATAACAGATTGATTTAATTGGAACCAACTTGAATTAGAATGAATAGTCATTACATAGGAGACCCCTTAGTTATATAGCCAAGGTTAGTACAAAGGAGTGAATGAGACAATGACAATAGATAATCAATAGATAACTTATCACCCAACTAAGATGGAATCACATGTCCACCAAAGGTTAATGATCCTCCAATGTGTAATAAAGTATGTGCGACAAAGGTGGAGTCAAGACATAAAGTGGAATGTGATAACATGATAACACCACATAAAGTGAAAAATTTCGAACTACTCCTATGTGATCCCTAAGTAAGCTTGAGTGTAATTAGTACCCACGTGACAATTTACCAAGTTAAAATAAATTTTGGTGGTAGGATTTTTTATTAGTTTTCTTTCTATCTTTTTTTTACTAAAAACAAACTTGAAATGTATTTTATCTTTGTTTATTAATATAAAATCATATATTACCAATGGAAAAAATCTTCTATATATTTTTTCACCATGTTCTATAGCCGAATTGAACTGTTTGATGTATAATTTATCTACCTAATCTTTTGTGCTTGCATGTCAATTTTGAATTTTTCAATCACATAATTTTTAATTTATTTATAGTTGTTATGCCATTCTTGTAATTTGATGCCCCACCCATTCTTACATTTTTCATTACGCTTCATCTAGATTTTCTTCCTATGGTTTATAGAATACTTAAAAACCAAATTGAGCCAATGATTGTCATTAATGGTTTCAACCTTTTTTAATAGCTTACATTTGGGTTATCACTAATGTTTCTAAAGGAAAAGTGCCTACTGTAGCTAAAAGAATTTCATGAGAAACTATAAATTTGATTATAAGATTTCTTTTTACTATATTTTTTTTTATTCTTTCTAGTTATCTCCAATTGTTCAATTTCTCATATTTTTTCCCAACACTTGACAACCATAAAGGACAACCAACATGGGTAGTAGACCAATATGGTTTTTCTCATTTTTTAATCCCAAAGTTTGGCTCTCCTACACCCATTTTGAAGAAGGTGTGAGGTCGTTTAACCTTAATGCATTCCCTTTATTGTCTTTCTCTTCTAACTGAGTTTACAATGAAAATAATCCTAATACATTTGTATTCTTTCATTATTTCTAGCAAGCTACCTTAAAAAAGAATGGTAATATTTTGATCTTTTCTATTTACTAATACAACCATTATTTTAGTCTTGGTTATATGGACTTGCATTCTAACCTTCTGACAAAAAGTGTTCCAAGGCCTTCAAGTGCTCTCTCAATGCATGGTCTTTTAAAAAAAAAAAAAGATAAGATCAACAACATATAAAAGAACCTTCACCCCATAGTTTTCCAATTGAATAACTTCCCCATCTATCTTCATTAATCATGCCTCTAACTTATAAATGTATATGATATAGGGGGAATAACTATTTGAATCTAATGTCACCACCAAAATACTTAGACATATTCTTTCTTGTTATCATTTTAGCTCTAACCTTATCATAAAATACATGCACAACTTCTCTATATAAATCTTAGATGATTGATTATTTTATTCTATTCCATAGTTTATCTCTGGGTACCACGTTGAATGCTTTCTTTAAGTCCACAAAACAATAAGCATCTTATGCACCTTGACTGTCCAAGATTTTTTCAATCAAGTCCCTACAAAATAATGTGATGATCAATGGTAGAGTATCTGGGCCTAAAACCTAGTTTTTATTTTTCCCCCTTTCCCTCATTTTCTACCCACACAAAAACCAAGTTTTAAGGTCCTTCACACACCGCAACCTTCTGATTTTTCACTATATATCATTTTCCTAGTCAAAAACATAGAAGCTTTTGACCTAGGGCTTGCTCCCAAATGGTGTAACCTCAACCTCCTAGTTCAAAGCTTTTGGAATACGAAAAAGGACCTCCCTAACTTGCATTTTACTGAGGAAGAAGAATTTCCAACGGTCAAAATTCAAGTTAGGGCCATTTGAATGGCTAAACCCTGAAAACAAGGGTTTCTTAGACCAGCGGACAAGAAAATTGAATAACTCTGATATAAAATGACTCGAAGTTATCAAACCAATTCTAAAAGCATAAAATGGAGATGCTCCAACTTTCAGACAGGTTTTGATCACCCCTTCACATCCGTACATTGTACTGTCACCGTGATTTGCACAGAAAATTGCTCTGAAACAGGTAGTTTTATTGATTTGAAAGCAATTTGAATACAATGAGGATCTCTTCAATTTCCTCAGTCATTTGGAAGCCTAAATAGGCTCTCCCCACCATTGGCTTAACCATTTTTATGGTTGTAGCTGTTTAACCAATTCAAACTCAAAATTGCTTAGCAACTTTAAAAGTTGCATTACAACTTTAAAACAACTTTTGCCGGGTAAGACAAAAAGTCTGTTTTGGAAGACTAAAAGACCTTATTTGATGTTTTAGACTTTCAAACACTCTTAAAACACCTAAAGACACCTAGATAACAAAATTTCATCCAAGGGACCAATCGATACCCAAGGTTTATTAGAGTGACTGTCCTCATTTGTTGAAGGAAAAAAGCATTAATGTGGTTCAATAGCAATGCATTCAAGTGGCAATTACACAAGGGACAGTCACTGTGAGATGTCCTCATTTGTGACAAGGACAGTCACACATGAGGACATCTCACAGTGATTCTCCCTTGTGTAATTGCCACTTGATCACTCTAAAGACAACATGATAATGTACACTCACTGTAAGGACAGTCACAAATGAGGACATCTCACAGTGACTGTCCCTTATGTAATTGCCGCTTGAGTTACACAAGGGATAGTCATTGTGAGATGTCCTCATTTGTGACAAGGATAGTCACACATGAGGACATCTCACAGTGATTGTCCCTTGTGTAATTGCCACTTGAATGTATTGCTATTGAACCACATTAATACTTTTCTTCTTCAACAAATGAGGATAGTCACTCTGAAGACAACATGATAATGTACACTCACTGTAAGGACAGTCACAAATGAGGACATCTCACAGTGACTGTCCCTTGTGTAATTTCCGCTTGAATTACACAAGGGACAGTCATTGTGAGATGTCCTCATTTGTGACAAGGACAGTCACACATGAGGACATCTCACAGTGATTGTCCCTTGTGTAATTGCCACTTGAATGTATTGCTATTGAACCACATTAATGCTTTTCTTCTTCAACAAATGAGGACAGTCACTCTAAAGACACCATGATAATGTACACTCACTATAAGGATAGTCATGAATGAGGACATCTCACAGTGACTGTCCCTTGTGTAATTGCCGCTTGAATTACATAAGGGACAGTCATTGTGAGATGTCCTCATTTGTGACAAGGACAGTCACACATGAGGACATCTCACAATGATTGTCCCTTGTGTAATTGCCTCTTGGATGTATTGCTATTGAACCACATTAATGCTTTTCTTCTTCAACAAATGAGGACAGTCACTCTGAAGACAACATGATAATGTACACTCACTGTAAGGACAGTCACAAATGAGGACATCTCACAGTGACTGTCCCTTGTGTAATTGCCGCTTGAATTACACAAGGGACAGTCATTGTGAGATGTCCTCATTTGTGACAAGGACAGTCACACATGAGGACATCTCACAGTGATTGTCTGTAATGTCCCCTTTTTGGCTAACTTGGAAAATAGGAACAATTACTCCACTTCTCAGACTTACTCTATCAGATACTTACAATTAAACTAAGTAATGGAGGTTACTTAAGATATCAACTGCTATTTCAGATTCAATCACAATATGTGTGCAAGATGATATTGATACCAATATGTTTAATAGCACTGTCGGATATATTGATATGAAATATGCTATGAATATGATGTTTCCTATCACTTATAGTGATAGTATAATAATGCTATGTTTGATATAAACAATATCGATATACAATCAATAAGTATTGCTTGCAGCAATGTATTTGTTGTGTCTGATATGATGATGTAATTATGCAAATGTGTAATATCGCTATGAGTGATATGTTGTTGTTTCAGATTCTGAATTATATGCTTGCAACTTCAAATATTGATGTTGTTTCTGACTATCCTTTCTATCTGTGCAATCATGGTGCTGTCTCTGATCTGCAATGATAAACTTGAAGCCAAACTGCCAAATGCAGATGCTCTATTGAGTATATCCAAATATGGATAAGTAAATAAAGTTCCAATGATGCCTTGAGTGACTGACGAGAATGCATTCTTATATTGTCTTTAACAAATGAAGAGATGCTATGAATGAGACGTGTCTTGTTTCTTCCTCCATGTCCCTTTGTTAATCACACCTTTCCATAATCCGACAGTTCGCATAATATTATTTCATTATTTTCTGATCATAGATAACTCCCAGATTGACTCAATATCAATTCTTTTTATGAAGGTAATCTTCCCTAATTGGTAGTGCAACCAGTAGTTAACATCCACTGTGTTTGTATTAGTTTGGTCTAACTATCATTAGTATTTAGTCAATCGATATTAACTCTTGCCTTATCCCATATTGTTATGATTATATCCAATCTTTCTACTTTGATATGCACGGGACACACAAGCTTGGCTCTGGTGGTTTTTCCAAACTTCAAGCACGAGTTGTAAGTATTAGTAAATGAAAAATTGTATCAATTTTTTTATATATTGCAAGGAATTTTTTTTTGATCAAACAATGCAAGTAAAATTCACCATACCAAGAAAAAATGTAGGGGTCAGAGTTCAATAGATGCCTCACAGAAGAGGACAAGAGAATTGGCTTCCAACAAGGCTATAGAGCCGTGGCTGAACGGCTACGAGCTGAAATCAGTGTGCAAGGTTCAAATAATGATGCATCTGAGCCACAGGTAAATAAGCTAAATGAAATTTATTTCAAATTGAATACTTTACCAATTAGTCTATTTGATGTTAAGTTCTAATATAAAGTGAGTATATCTGTTTTAAGCAAGCAATGATAACAATGCGTAGGATATTGGAATGCAGCCTGACAATCCTTCTACACAATCTATGCATAATGAAGGTTCGCATGATGTGCATCCTAGTGGTGGAGGTATACATTTTCTATTAAAATTTTTATATGTAATTGCAATTGGTGTTTGGATTAACGTAACATTTTGTATAGCAACTGTAGAGGATCGAGGGGTCGGTGCTCATGAGCATGTTGAGGTTGAGTCTAGACAAGATGATGTGGCCAGATGAGGTAATTAAAGAGCACCACAGTTATGTTCTTTAAAATAATTAAATACTTGTAACAATTATAATTAAATATTTTTAATTTAACTCTTTTATTTGTTATTGGAGAGGACCCCCCTTTGCAGCAGCATAGGAATTTGAGATCATCAAGAACAGAGAACAAAACAACTGATGAGGGGGGAATTGATGATAACACTGATGCTCCTCTTAGAGCTTACATAGAAAAAAAAATTAGAAAGAGAAAAAAGAAATGATTGTCATCTAAATACCTTAATTGATAATGACTGAATTTTATGTCTCAATGAATTTAATTATGTGCTAATGAATGTTCATGAATTATGTGTTTATTTTCATATTGATGAATGTTGCGTGTTAACGAATCTGATGTGTTAATGAATGTTATCATGTGATATTGATTGAATGTTACATTTTATTAATGGTTGAAAGAATGAATGAATGTTAGATGTTAATGGGGAATGTAGAGTGATGTTAGGGGGAGGGGGGTGGGGCCAAATGAGCTTCCACCTTCATGTGGTTGGCCCTGTTTAGTAGAGAATATTAAACTATATTCTCAAAACAAAGTGAAGCTCAATAAGATACTAAATGAGTCAAAATGGTTATCAAGGTCCTCTATCCATAAGATACTTGTAGTCAAAATGGTTATTAATAAGATACTTGTAGTCAAAATGGTTATCTAGGTCCTCTATCCATTCCATAAGTTCTTCACCATTTAAACTTCCTCCATAACAAGGAATGTGCTCTAGGTTAGTCATGAAGCCTAGCATGGACTCTCTGTCAGATAGAGCCATTGTCTTGCATGAAATTAGTCATTCTGTATACACTGGTCTAGTGTTGTCAACAGACCCAAATAGTTCAAAGATACTTGAACCAATCAGATGTTTTATGGGGTGCATTTTTGTGTTAGGTAGAAAGGATTCTTCATACAGGTGAAAGTCTCAAACCTTTCCTGGTGCAGAGCACCTAAAATCCATCACCAACTCCATCAGATGGTGTCAGACTTTCAACCTATCAACATTTCCATCAGATGGTATCAGAGTTTTCAAAGACTTCCTTGCAATAACAAACTACCAAACAGTGTTCCTTGCATGGTTCATTTGTTCATGGCACAATCTTTAAAGTGATCTTAATGCATTAATGTAGGTTGTTTTATGTTTAAAATAAAGGTTATGAGATTGATTGAATAATCTCCCTAACCCATCCAAATGTGGGACACAATACCCCTTAGTGCTTTATAAACTGAGGGCATCATTTGGTCCTAGGATGAAATCTACATGTTAGGTATTTGTTTGGTGTCTTAGGTGTGTATTTAGGAGTCTAAAGGCTCATAAAGGTCTTTAAAACATTCAACACAATCTTCTAGTCTTTCTCGGCAAGAGGATTGTTTACAAAAATGTAATGCAACTTTTAAGTTGCTTAGCAATTTCAGTTTTAAGACTGGTAAACGGCTATAACCAACTAAATGGTTAAGCCAATGCAATTGCAGAGCCTATTTAGGCTTATTGATATCAGAGGAAATCTGAGAGATCCTATTGTAATCTTTGCTTTCAAAAAATCAATAAAGAACACCTGTTTCTGTGCTATTTTCTGTGCTTTCAATGCAACAGTACGGCGTACGGATGGTTTGAAGGGAGTCAATTTGGTCCAGAAGTTACAGGAGACCTTGTTGCATGTTTTGAACTTTATTTGGTCCTTTCAAGTCTTTGCATTGAGGATTTGGTTAATACTATTTGTCTCTACTCTACAAAACCCTTAGTTTCAAGGTATGTGTACATTATCATGTTGTCTTTACAGTGACTGTCCTCATTCAAGTGGCAATTACACAAGGGACAATCACTGTGAGATGTCCTCATTTGTGACAAGGACAGTCACACATGAGGACATCTCACAGTGACTGTCCCTTGTGTAATTTCCACTTGATTGTATTGTTATTCAACCACATTTATGGGGCCATTTGGACCACGACACACAATAGCATCTATAGAGAAGAAGTTTGGTATGCAATGGTCTTGAAACCTCCTGAGAAATTCTTGGTATGCATTTGTGTGGTGCAAAAGCTTCGTTGAAAGAGAAAAAGAAGAAAAGAATAGAAATGATTTTTTTTCTTTTTATGTCATATACTGTAACTAGCTACTTATAACTTGCAAAAATTATTATAACCATTTGAAATTGAAACTTGGTTTAATGTGAAATTGAGAACTGCTTTATTAGAGTTTTATGTGATTTAGATTTAGACATCAAGAACATTGTTTGCCTAATATTGTGATTAATGCTTATTTATTAATATCTCATACTAACAGACAATTGATAATTGTAGGGAAAACGTCATTGGGGGTCTTTGAGGATCCACCAGAAGCCAAGGAGAAAATGTATTCAAATGCTAAAGATGGTGTAACAGTCCTTACAGCTGTTGAACCTTGCTGTGTAGATCATCTCCGATTCTCCAAGTTCAACAATACTATGGTATTCCTTTGGATGCTTCTAATGGCAAATTTCAGACATCAAGTTCTTTTTGTATGAAACTACTACATTTGTAATCTATAGTTTTCAACTTTTAGTTTATAAATGTTCATCAGCTTTAGTTCGTATGCTGCCATTTCAAGTATGATTAATGAAGTTACCTTTATCACAGGATGAAAGTGAGCAGTCAGCATACTGGTACGGAGCTGGCAGCATTGATACGGTGACTAGGGCATCGTTTAATGGTGGTATTGTGTTTTCCCGTGTTTAGGGCATCGGCCTTTTGAAGCATTGCCTTCATCTTTCTTAAGTCTGAGTTTTAAGTTTGTTTATTTCCATCCTAACTAGCTTTTCCCTCTTCGGTTTTGCAGTACTATGAAGGTAGTCGCAAGTTAGGGCTGTTTCATTGCATACCCAAAACAATGAAGACGTTACGGTCCACAAAATGTTTGTGCTTGAAAGATGAACAAATAAAATTAAACTTCTAAATAACCAAAGCCACTGTTGAAAATACAAATGACATGGTTCTTGTTTTTTTTGCCCTTATATCCCGATGTGATTTCGCGAAGGGTTACGACGCTGTTGAAAACACAAATGAAAACACAAATCCCTTGTGTAATTGCCACTTGAAGGAGGACAGTCACTGTAAAGACAACATGATAATGTACACTTACAGTGAGTGTACATTATCATGTTGTCTTTAGAGTGACTATCCTCATTTGTTGAAGAAGAAAAGCATTAATGTGGCTGAATAGCAATACATTCAAGTGGCAATCACACAAGGGACAGTCACTATGAGATGTCCTCATTTGTGACTATCCTTACAGTGAGTGTACATTATCATGTTGTCTTTAGAGTGACTGTCCTCATTTGTTGAAGAAGAAAAGCATTAATGTGGTTGAATAGCAATACATTCAAGTGACAATTACACAAGGGACAATCACTGTGAGATGTCCTCATGTGTGACTGTCCTTGTGACAAATGAGGACATCTCACAATGACTATCCCTTCTATAATTTCCACTTGAATGAGGACAGTCACTGTAAAGACAACATGATAATGTACACATACAATGAGTGTACATTATCATGTTGTCTTTATAGTGGCTGCCCTCATGTTGTATATTCTTCTCTGTAGATGCTACTATGTGCTAGGGAGCTTCTTAGAACTGTTGGTATATTCTTACAACTTGTTACACCTGGGATATTCTTCTCTGTAGATGCTACTATGTGTCGTGGTCCAAACAGGCCCATAAATGTGGTTGAATAGCAATACATTCAAGTGACAATTACACAAGGGACAGTCACTGTGAGATGTCCTCATGTGTGACTATCCTTGTCACAAATGAGGACATCTCACAGTGACTGTCCCTTGTGTAATTGCCACTTGAAGGAAAAAAGCATTAATGTGGTTCAATAGCAATGTATTCAAGCGGAAATTACACAAGGGATAATCACTCTGAGATTTCCTCATTTGTGACTATCCTTACAGTGAGTGTACATTATCATGTTGTCTTTACAGTGACTGTCCTCATTTGTTGAAGGAAAAAAGCATTAATGTGGTTCAATAGTGATGCAGAGTAGTCAGCAAGAAACTTGGATCTATGTCCCAACCCACTTCAAGACACCAAAATGACTCAACCAATCAATCAGGCTCTGATTTCTATAGGTTAATGTTTAAACTCTGAAAAGTAATGAATTTGAAGGTTTCAAGGATCACACAACAACTTATGGACTCAATCCCATTCAATAACAAATTTCCTTTTAGGGACAAGTTCCCTGATTTTCTATCAAAAGAGACTTTTAAGGTTCTAGATCTTACTTCCTATAGCAAAACTTAGAAACCCCTTAGATATCATCTACATAACAAGAATCATGCATTGGTTGTGATCTAAACAACCCAAGACATCAAAATAACAAACTGACCTAGTGACCCTAGTAGGTCTCCCAAACCTGCTCTGCAGCCATAACTCTGCAACTTGCCAAAGGACTCTAAGAAGTTATATGTTTTCTGAGTACCCTTTTGGGATTTCTAACAGACCACCAACTCCCAGACCCTGACTTCACTCCAGCATATCAATGTCTTCATTGAGTCCACAGACCTAATGCATGCTTTTAGGTGTGAGTTCCAAAACAAAGCATTGAAAATGGGTGTATGAAACCAAGATCAGAGTTTTGGAGTGTTCTCCTGATCTAGATAAACAAGAATGCACAAGTTTTCAAGTCCTCAATACGATGCAAGCTCCTGATTTTAATCTGATTACCATCTTCCCAGCCAAAAACATGGTAGTTTTTGATCTAGGGCTCGCTCTCAACAAATGCAGATGCAACCCCCTGCCAGGCAAAGCAACAATCTGGGTATGATAAGGTGAAATTTTGTAGTCCTTTTGGGTATGATAACAGTTCCAGTTTCCAATAAGATGGTTCATTTTTTATAATCTAGCTTCAATTTCTCTTGTGAAAATCTTTTTTTCATTTTATGGGTGGTAAAATATAATTATTATGCTAGAGGTGTGTACTTATGGATGATAATGAAACAAAATGATAAGATTTAAGACTTTGTTTTTTTTTTTAAATAGCAATTTAAGTTTCCTTCTATTATAAATTACTATTTTTCTATTTTTTAATGTATCTTTCCAGATCTTTTATATCAATTTTATTTATGAAATATAAATATATTAATAACGTTTTAGTGTTTTTAGGATTAGTTATATCAATTCTATATATCATCATTCATCATTCAATTGTCAGTATTATTAATTTAGACTGTGCAATTGTAGAACTACTCGAATATGGGTTGGATGGATACTCAAGCAGGGGAACCCTCCTCAAATATCTCAAGCAGTGAACTTGGAAAAATGTGTCCTGAAGGAACCCTTTCCATCAGAGAGATAAAAGTACAAACAAGTAAAAGAAGCAGGCTCTGCAAATATGTTTTTGAGAAGAAAAATGATAGATTATTCGAGTATGGTTCATGAGGTATATCTAAAAAGACATTTTTTTTCTTATTATAATAAAAGAGGAAGTTGTGAATGTCAAAGTTGAGTGAAACAAAAATTATTTTCATCAAATTTTGTTAGGCTTGCTTTTGGGAATAGTTTCTTACAATATTACTATTAAGATTTTTATTGTGTAGTTTTTAGATTAGGTTTATAAAATTATATTTCATGAGTAGTGATTCATATTAATCAATTAACGATACTTTTGGAAGGTATTTTCAATGTGTCAAATTTTGATATTTTTACAAGAATTAGATTGTGTAATTTTTTTAATTAAAGTCATTGACTCATATTTCATAAATAATAGTTCTCATGAATCCATCTCTTATAAGATTGAATAGTCTATTTAGGAAGTATTTCTGATAGCATGTCAAATTATGATATTACTATTACCATTAGATTGCATGGCTTTGAAGTCAACCTCGTTGACCCATATTCTTCTCTGTAGATGCTACTATGTGCTAGGGAACTTCTTAGAACTGTTGGTATATTCTTACAACCAGGTTACACCTAGGATATTCTTCTCTGTAGATGCTACTGTGTGTCGTGGTCCAAACAGGCCCATAAATGTGGTTGAATAGCAATACATTCAAGTGGCAATTACACAAGGGACAGTCTGATGCAGAGTGGTCAGCAAAGAAACATGGATCATTACCCAACCCACTTCAAGACACCAAAAATGAATCAATCCAAACAATTAGACTCTGATTCTTATCGATGAATGTTTGAACTCTACAAGGTAATGAATTGAAAGGTTTCAAAGATCACACAACAACTTATGTACTCAAACCCAATCAAGTTCAGTTTTCTCTTTAGGGACAAGTGCTCTGAATTTGATCAAATGGTGTTCTTAAGGTTCCAGACCTTACCCCCTTCAACAAAAATTAGTAACCACTTAGATATCACTTAAATAACTAGAAACATGTATTAGTTTTGGTCCTAACAGCCCAAGGCATCAGAATAGCAAAATGACCTAGTGGCTCTAGTAGGTTTATGAAACCTGCTCTGCCCCATTAACTTTGTAGATTGCCAAAAGACTAAATGACATTATGTGATTTCTAGACACCATTTTTGATGTTCTTTCAGACCTCCAAACCTCAGACCCCAACTCCACTCCTGCACTCCTCTTCTCTTGTCAAGTCCGCAGACCTAATGCATGCAATCAGGCTTGGGTCTCAAGACAAGTGTTGAAGAATGGGCTCCTGGAATTAGAATCAGAGTTTTAGATTGTTGTTCATACCTTAGACATTCACAAAAACCAAGATCAGGGGTCCTTCACACACTTCTAGACTCTGATCCTTCATTTCTCATCAAATCCTAGTAAAAAACAATAGAGTCTTTGAACTAGGGCTCGCCTTCACCATGCACAGACTTAACATCCTATTCTAAAGCCTTTGGAATATGAAAATATACATGTCTAACCTTCATCTTTCTAAGACTAAAGAATTTTCAATAGTTAAAACTTAGGTTATGGCCATAAGAGCAGTCAATACCCTGAAAACAAGGGTTTGCAGACAAGGTTCAGAGAAAATACAATAACTTTGATTTAAAACAAGTTAAATCCTCCAAACCAACTCTCAGAGTATCTAATATCTCTAATACAATTTCCAAGCTAGTTTGATCATATTACCATCATCCGTACATCCATACAGAGTTAGTTTTTGCACAGGAAATGCTCTAAAATAGGGTTATTTATTAAATTTTGAAAGCAAAATGGTTCTCCAAGTCTCCTCTGCCATTCCTTCGACCATTGGAAGCCTAAAAAGGCTCTGTGGATAGTTTCTTAACCATCTAGATGGTTATGTCTGTTCAATACAACAAATAACAACTTTTGGGCAACTTTTAAAAGTTGCATTACATATTGTTAACAATTTTGCAAACATTCTTGCCGAGAAAGGCTAAAATGTGTTTTGAATAGTTTTAGACCTTTATTAATCTTCCAAAACTCCTAAAACACGTAACAGACACCTAGCAATCAAATTACATCCAAAGACTAATTGATACCCAAGGCTTATAACAATACCAAGGGGTCATAGTCCAAACATGTGGATGGGTTACAAGGAGATGTTAATCAATCCTTTAACCATTATTACAAACAAGAAAACTTAAATACTAAACCATTGAAAACATCTTAAAACATTTAGTCTATCAATCCTTCAACACAAGGCTCCATGGTGATATGATGTAACCTTAGGAAAGTAGGTGCTTGTTTCAATAGGATGGGATGACTTCTTGGCTTCATGGTGTCTTTCTTCAATCACATGGTTTTTGGTTTGCATGAGGGATGCCCCTGCATCACAGTCACTGTGAGATGTCCTCATGTGTGACTGTCCTTGTCACAAATGAGGACATCTCACAGTGACTGTCCCTTGTGTAATTTCCACTTGAATGAGGACAGTCACTGTAAAGACAACATGATAATGTACACATACAATGAGTGTACATTATCATGTTGTCTTTACAGTGGCTGCCCTCATGTTGTATATTCTTCTCTGTAGATGCTACTATGTGCTAGGGAACTTCTTAGAACTGTTGGTATATTCTTACAACTTGTTACACCTGGGATATTCTTCTCTGTAGATGCTACTGTGTGCCATGGTCCAAACGGGCCCATAAATGTGGTTGAATAGAAATACATTCAAGTGGAAATTACACAAGGGACAGTCACTGTGAGATGTCCTCATGTGTGACTATCCTTGTCACAAATGAGGACATCTCACAATGACTGTCCCTTGTGTAATTGCCACTTGAATGAGGATAGTCACTATAAAGACAACATGATAATGTACACAAGTACCGTGAAGGTAGTCGCAAGTTAGGGCTGTTTCATTGCATACCCGAAACAATGAAGATGTTACGGTCTACAAAACATTTGTGCTTGAAAGATAAACAAATAAAATTAAACTTCTAAATAACCAAAGCCGCTAACAATAAATTCAACACAGATATGTCCTCATTTCTGGGTATTTTAGCTCTGTAACAGCTGAATACCCGATTACATAATAATGACAAAAGAAAAATAAACCCAACGTACTCAGAAATTGTAGCTTTGATTTCGCGGAGGGAATCTCTCTCGGCGCTGTTGAAAATACAAATGACAACGTTTCTCTACATTATCATGTTGTCTTTACAGTGACTGTCCCTTGTGTAATTGCCACTTGAAGGAGGACAGTCACTGTAAAGACAACATGATAATGTACACTTACAGCCCGTGTACATTATCATGTTGTCTTTAGAGTGACTATCCTCATTTGTTGAAGAAGAAAAGCATTAATGTGGCTAAATAGCAATACATTCAAGTGGCAATTACACAAGGGACAGTCACTATGAGATGTCCTCATTTGTGACTGTCCTTACAGTGAGTGTACATTATCATGTTGTCTTTATAGTGACTGTCCTCATTTGTTGAAGGAAAAAAGCATTAATGTGGTTCATTAGCAATGTATTCAAGCGGCAATTACACAAGGGATAGTCACTCTGAGATTTCCTCATTTGTGACTATCCTTATAGTGAGTGTACATTATCATGTTGTCTTTACAGTGACTGTCCTCATTTGTTGAAGGAAAAAAGCATTAATGTGGTTCAATAGCAATGTATTCAAGTGGCAATTACACAAGGGATAATCACTCTGAGATTTCCTCATTTGTGACTATCCTTACAGTGAGTGTACATTATCATGTTGTCTTTACAGTGACTGTCCTCATTTGTTGAAGGAAAAAAGCATTAATGTGGTTCAATAGCAATGCATTCAAGTGGCAATTACACAAGGGATAGTACATGCCCATTAAAGTTGGTGTTTTGTTATCCAGCATGACAATGGAGACAGCATACTCTGTGTCAATTTTACTGATCAAATTTCCCTCCGCCAGGCAAAGCAACAATCTGGGTATGATAAGGTAAAGTTTTTGCAACAATTTCTTGCTGCTGCTAAGGTTACCATTGTTTATGGTTTCTGTTATATAGTTCTATCTATATTGCTATATGGCCTTTTGTTTAGGATTAAGTAGACGAGGGAAAATATTTCTTTTGTGGATTGTAAACAAAACATTGAATTATTTCAGAGAACAGATCTAAATCTATAAGATGCTACGATGGAGCACATGACCATGTACTTGTGAATATTAGGATCCATGTTAATCAAATGACTGCTTTATGTAAATTACTTTTGAGTAAGTAAAAGGCAATACAATTTTTCAAAGTGTGCAAGGATTTTTATGATATACAAGTGTATGAAGAAATGAATCTGTGTTGTTTTGTATCAATATCAAACATCTCTGATATATTTTCATGTTTTTATACTCTATTTTGCAGATGGAAAGTTGAAATGCCAGCTATCCTAGAGCAGTCAATAAGAATATTGTCTGATGCTGGTCTTGGTATGGCCATGTTTAGTCTGGGTATGTTTTGAATTCTTCTCTATCTCTCTGATTGAGGAGTACTCGATATATGCATGTGCTTTTTTCTTCTTTGATGGTTGTGAAGCTCTGTTTGTTCTAAATACCACTGTATTGCAATTGTATTAGTTTCATTATTTTCTCTAAAGTCACTGTATTTTTTCTTATTATAATAAAAGAGGAAGTTGTGAATGTCAAAGTTGAGTGAAACAAAAATTATTTTCATCAAATTTTGTTACTGTCACAAGGGACAGTAACAAAGCCCTAGCTTTTCCTCTGATATAGCCTTCTCCCATACCTCATCCTGAGATTCTTTGTCTTCTGTGTCATCTGATCCTCCTATACAAGTTGCAAATGAAATTTATCATTCATGTATAAACTGAGATAATATAATGCACTCGATATTTGAATCGTCGTACATCTATAGAATGACAGAATATAATGCATTCAATATTTGTATTATCGTTTATGTATAGATTGAGACAACATGATAATGTACACTCACTATAAAGACAACATGATAATGTACACTCACTGTAAAGACAACATGATAATGTACACTCACTGTAAGGACAGTCACAAATGAGGACATCTCACAGTGACTGTCCCTTGTGTGATTGCCACTTGAATGTATTGCTATTCAGCCACATTAATGCTTTTCTTCTTCAACAAATGAGGATAGTCACTGTAAAGACAACATGATAATGTACACTTACTGTAAAGACAACATGATAATGTACACTCACTGTAAAGACAACATGATAATGTACACTCACTGTAAGGACAATCACAAATGAGGACATCTCACAGTGACTATCCCTTATGTGATTGCCACTTGAATGTATTGCTATTCAGCCACATTAATGCTTTTCTTCTTCAACAAATGAGGATAGTCACTGTAAAGACAACATGATAATGTACACTACATTATCATGTTGTCTTTACAGTGACTATCCTCATTTGTTGAAGAAGAAAAGCATTAATGTGGCTGAATAGCAATACATTCAAGTGGCAATCACACAAGGGACAGTCACTGTGAGATGTCCTCATTTGTGACTGTCCTTACAATGAGTGTACATTATCATGTTGTCTTTACAGTGACTGTCCTCATTTGTTGAAAGAAATAAGCATTAATGTGGTTCATTAGCAATGTATTAAATTATTATTTTTTTTTAATTTACCCAGGGCCGTCGCAATTGCGACGAACTCCCGTCGCAATTGCTTGGGAGCCCGCCGCAATTGCGATGGCCCTCCGAAGCAATGCGACGGCCACGCCCGTCGTAATTGCTTCGGAGGGCCGTCGCAATTGCGACGCCCTGCCGTCGCAATGCGGTGGAGGCCCAGAATGGATAAGGGCCGTATGGGCGATGGCCACGCCCGTCGCAATTGCTTCATAGGGCCGTCGCAATTGTGACGCCTTGGAGTCGCAATGCGACGGAGGCCCAGAATGAGTGAAGGGGCGATATTGCGACGGGAGGGAGTCGCAATTGCGACGGATACCCATAGACGTGGCAATTTGCGACTAAAAAACTATGACGTCAATGGGTGATGCTATTGTGACACATAGCCGTCGCAAATTGCCCCCAAATGTACTAGTGTTTTATAGGCTTCCAACACATTTAAAATCACACAACAGTACAGAATTAGATGTCCTTTTAAATATAACTATAAATCACCATATGTGGCTACAATCTAGTCCACTCTCTCATCCTCAGTCATCAATAAGAACCATTTGGCTCTTTCATGTTGACCCATGAAGGTTTTGTATACCCTCAGGAATACACCTTGACTCAATTCAGGGATGGATTTGAGAGCGTTATATGCATTCATCAAAGCATTGTCATGAGCAGATTCATCAATTTGGACAAGGTGAACATTGCCCATGCCCTCTTTTATTTTCTTCATTGTTTCACATATGAATTCCAAGGAAGTGGCCATACTTTCCTTCCTCCTCTTTCCCACCTTTTTGACTGATGATGTAGGAGTCCCTCTAGTACTTGTTGCAGTGGACTGATTGGAATTATAAGGGTCTTTGTCTAAATCAACAGGACTATCAAGATGTATATTGAAACCAAGGTCATCTTCATCATTCACAGTGAATGGCTCTTCCAAAGGGTTCCCTTCTTCAGTCTCAAGGGCCATGGTAGTTGCATTACCTTCAGCAATGTCATTACCCACAATTATAGCCAATTCATTGAAGTACACAAAGGGCTGCCTCTTATACACTTTGGTGTTTTTGAACTCTCTTCTCTGCATGTTGGCATAAATAAATGGATTAGGTTCTTTGTCTTTCATTATTAACTTTAAAAGAAGGCAATATTATTTCCATCAAAATAGTAGAGAGATCACCCTACCTTTAGAAGCTCCTCCCACACGCTATCCTCAACATCCATGCACTGAGTTGCCTCATTCCAAGCAAAACTACTTGTATTCCTGAGCTCTTTCACCACTCTATAGGAAAGCTTCCAAGTTTTCAACTTATTTTTGAAGTTGTCCTTGGATAGATGGAGGTTCATATTAGCATTGAACTGCCTCTCAATTGTGGACCATGCTTCTTTTTTTAAGCCTCCATCACATTTTTTGCCTAGTTGTACTTGCGCGAGGAGCAAGTCTAGAAACTTCTGTTCCATTTCCTTTATCCACATTATCTTCTTCGACGAAGGAGATATCTGGCTCGTGTTACCAATATCATCCATGTTCAGCAATAATTTTGTGTATGCCATGCTATGTATACAAATTGTTGTTAATGGTATCAAAGTATCTTCATACATCAATTTACTCAAATAAAACACATTGACCCATACAAGTCCAATACTTGCAGATAGAAAGAGAAGAAAAAGGAAACCATCATGTATATCAAAGTATCTTCATACATCAGTTTACTCAAATAAAACACATTGAGCCATACAAGTCCAATACCCTGCAGATAGAAAGAGAAGAAAAAGGAAACCATCATGTATATCAAAGCATCTTCATACATCAGTTTACTCAAATAAAACACACTGAGTCATACAAGTCCAATACTTGCAGATAGAAAGAGAAGAAAAAGGAAACCATCATGTATATCAAAGTATCTTCATACATTAGTTTACTCAAATAAAACACATTGACCCATACAAGTCCAATACCCTGCAGATAAAAAGAGAAGAAAAAGGAAACCATCATGTAGTCTTGAGTCATACAAGAACAACTATTCTCGGGATCTGTACTCTTCCCACATTCTACTTTCTATATCATCTCAGAACTATGCCCACTAGTCTCTATCATGGTGAGACAACCCATATGTCTCCAGCATTGGTACATCTACCCCATCATGATCATCTTCCTCTTCGGTGACAATTTCTGATGGAATGTCATCCTCTAACGTAATGTAGTTGTGTAGTATGCAACATGCTAATACAATATGGGCTTGTGTCATGATAGGATAAGATGTGGCATGCCTCAGGATTGGAAAACACTGCTTGAGAATACCAAATGTACGCTCTACTGAGTTTCTAAGAGAGGAGTGTTGATGGTTGAACAACTCTTCTCGAGAGTTTATTGGATTCTCTTGAAGACTCCTTCAGGTGGTAGCGTGTACACTGATAAGGAGCAAGAAATCCAGGTGCATTGGGATATCCAACATCCACAAGAAAATATTTTCCTACATAAATAAAGTATATTATTAAAACGTGAAACATTGATTGTACCCTTGAGTATATTAAACTATGATTTGGCTTACCGAGGGGAACAACAAGAGGATCTACTCTTGATAGAGCTGAAGCTAGAATAGGACTATCCACGACAGACCCTTTCCAACCAACAAGGCAGTACTGAAACTTATGATCAAAGGAATAGACACCCATAACATTTTGCGACAGGTTGCCTTTTCTATCATGATATTTACCCTGCATGTCGACATCGACGGTGACTGGTATATGGGTTCCATCGATAGCTCCAACACAATCCTATACGATATGATACAATCATCAATTCTATGGTCAACCAATAATATGATAAGGATAAAAATCCATACAAGAAATTTGTAACAACACAATAATTACCTTGAAGAATGGATCAAAATGTTCATTCCCACTAATTTCAGGAGGAGTGTTTGGACTAGGTGGTAGAAAGAAATCCTTGTGGAGTCCTAAGATAGCCCTCAACACCTTGTGGAAGTATCAGTTGATTGTCTCTCCTGAGTGCCCAAAGTTGTGGGCAATCTTGCGGTTCCTCAGATTGTGGCCAACGGTGTGGAGGAACATCACAAGTTGTTCTTCTAACGTCAAGTGTATCGTATCTGTCAAGGTTCCTTTCAGCCTTAGGATAGTAGCTAGATGAAAGAAGGCTCCCCTACTCATGTGAATCTGATCATGACAATCCACATTGTTGGAATGAATAACCATTCCATAAAAATAATTTCCTTTTCTTTTTCGTTTACACTTTCGTGCATTGCCTTCTCAGGCCACCACTACTGTGGCTACAACAACACAAGCAAGAAGAGTTGTGAGAAGACAAGAATATGTGGTCTCCACAACTACCCGTCCTAGAATGTCAATATTCTTAATAGGATCCATCAATGGCCTGAAATGTGGACAAACACAATGATTTCAGCGAGGAGATATTGGTAGCATGATGTTCATGTTCTATTTTTATAACTCTTTTCATGAAAGTATTCTACAAATAAAAGTAATTTTAAGACATTTTATAATCAATGTTCTTTGGTTAGTCCCCATGATCAAGCTAGCAGGTGCTAGATATTACTGATTTTTCTAGATTTTTTTGTTTTGACAAAAAAATGCTACACAAGGAGACAGTTTTGACATGTGTCAATTTTGGTCTACCATAGAGATTGTTAAAAAGAAATAAGGGCTATTACTATTTTCACAAATTCTTGATACTTCCTCTGCAAATGTGTATAAGTATTAATACTTGTAAATTATTGTTTGCAAATGTGCAAATTCTTGGACTATTACTATTTTCACAAATACTTAATACTTGTGCTAGTTCTTAAAGCCCTGGAGATTTCTTTGGAAAATATCATTTGTAGATTGCAGTTTGGAAGGTCAAAGTCAACAACATAGCTTAATAACAGTGTGCAAGAATGGAAGCTCTTGCATTGAGATCAAAATATAATTAGTATTTTTTATTAGACACTGCTATTAAGATTGCCACAATGCATATTTGTAGATTGCAGATACATGCAGTGGGCTCCTAATTGTTGAAGAATGATATGTTTCACAAAAGTAGTTCCAAAAAAAAGTGATACAGATGAAAAAAAAATGGACGTAATTAGAAAAGCCTTGAAGCATTTGAAAAAAATCTTGGCTACTATAGAATGAAACTTGTTAACCTTCAACTGCATATTCCCACTGATTTCTAGAATTTCAGCCTGGGAAAGTGGTTTTGGAGCCCACAAAATACAATCAAACGTGTCAAATTGTCCAGGAAACTCCCCTGAAACAAAAAATGTAAAGCCAAACTCAACAAACTAACACATCATCTTTGGTAGCTTATTGTGATTCCAAAATATTTCTGATTGTTATCGCTGGAACTTTATCGTTTATAATTGTTTACCATCATAAAGATCTCCTAGCTTGAATGAAGAGTAGCTCATTTTATAGACTAACAGGCTTGTAGCCAACAACACAAGATTTTTTATTCTATTTGCATATTTGTTGGGAGAACATTGTGAATGTTTGCGTAAATAAACTGTAACAATTTATTCCTATTTCATTTTGTTTATACAGGGTAGGGAACCTGTCAACAAACCCCATGAACCAATCAATAACCCACCCTTTTATAAGATACTATGCTTTTATCTTAGTTTATTTAGTTTGCAAGGGCAGGAAGCCTCAAGAATACCACCATTAGCCAGTCAAAGACAAACCCTATTAGAAGATAACGTGCAACCTATTAGATTCATTTGAAAATATAATGAACAATTTTAAGTTGCACTTTGTCTTAATTGCATAATTTGCCCATTAAGTGATTATTGGAAGCATGAATGGCTTTGAGTTCAAATGGTTTCATGAAGCTACTAACTAGTTAATCATTTTCTTTGTCTTTCACAAGTGGCATAATTTATGCAGAATTCTTAGGTGATACATTAAATTCCAACCAATTTAGATTGGTGCTACCTACTGCCACTTTCACAGTACCCACTCAACAGAGCAAACAAAGAAAATGTGGTGCACGTAACATATGGTTATTTAAACTTTACAGATCTAATAAAGAGAATCTACATTGTGTTTGTCTTTGATTCTTTGAAACTAAAACCTCTTGAGCCTTTCTATAGCAGGCAACTTTCAGACAGAATGGTCTCCTCCTATGTTTTCCCCCAAAATAGAATCATCAGTTTCCAGAAACCAGCCCAGTACATGGCCTTTCTAACAGATCTAAAAGTTAAGCACAACAAAAAACACCTCATTTCATGAGATGCTTATATAATCTTTCATTTGAACTCCAGCCTAGCACTAACCAATCTATGGAATTCTTGGACTATTACTATTTTCACAAATTCTTGATACTTCCTCTACAAATGTGTATAAGTATTAATACTTGTAAATTACTATACTATTTTCACAAATTCTTGATACTTCCTCTTGGACTATTACTGTTTTCACAAATTCTTAATACTTGTGCATTGGACTATTACTGTTTTCACATATTTTTGGTGTACAAGTATTAATTTCAACCTTATATGTGCAAATTTCACTACTTCCTCTGTTGTAAACATTTTCACATATGAGGTTGAAATTAATACTTGTACACCAAAAATATGACTATACTAGTAAGAACAGTGTTATGGACCTTTACTTTCAGCCTTAAAGTGGTGTTGTTGAAGGTGGATATAAAAGCATTTAGCATAACTTCAATAAATTACGTATATATGAAAATAAGAAAAGAAGTGGGTTTTTCATAGCACAGTCGACCTAAAACATGCGCGCATATACGTATAAACAAAAGCCAACACCAGGCTTATATTGAAATGAATCAAAAGAATTGGTTTGCCAATCTCCTCCTATACTACACTGGAGTATGTGTCATTGAGCAAACACAAAGTATATTTGCAAGTTTCCCAAAAATTCAGTTTTATTTTAAAACAGATCCACTAAACCAAGATATGTAGTGCACATAAAAGATAGTTATCTTGGTACGTCCTCAAACTTTCCCAATATGGTCAGATGTATAGTAAAACATATATTTTCTTCAAAGCTTGGTAGTTGACGAGAAGAAAGTAATATTCATACTAGTAAAATAGATAAACAAAACCCACATATGTGCTCAACAAAAAATAGTAAGCTAGCTCCGTACCCAGAATGCTTAGATGCTCATCAATTGATGAAAGAAAACACAAAAAAAACGTACACAATATGAAAGCATATATTGTCAATCCTCTTCATTATTTTTTATTTGCAGAAACCCTAGTATCCATACCCACTTTGGTATGGATACTAGGGTTTATTTTGTTATTTGAAGAAGCTGCCATGGCCACAAATCAAAGCATATATTTTTATAGTACCCACAGATCAAAACATATATTTTTGTAGTACCCACAAATCAAAACATATTTTTTTACAGTGCATAAACCCATCGAGGTTAAGGAAATAAAAATATCATTGGTAAACAAATGTTAGTAAAGGCAAGGGAAATTGTTCTATATCCATAATAAACAAAATGAAATAGGAATAAATTGTTACAATGTAGAAACCACTTCACACTTGAAAAGAGATGGAGCCCCTGTTCTGCAACAGAGCCTTGCAATATATACTAACTTGTATTTGTAAACCCTCGTCGACTGCGAGAATGGAGAACGGATATGCGCGTAACCTGTATCTGTAAACCCTCGTTGACTGTGAGAACGGAGAGCGGATATGCGCACCTTGCCTATGCTATGAAAAACCCAAAATAAAACCCCCAACAAAATGGATATGCGTGTGTGTTTTGGGTCGACTGTGCTATGAAAAACCCAAAATAAAACACGGAAGATGGCGGACCCAACGGTTTTATAAAATCGAACCTTGAAAATTTTGAAAACCCGAATATAAAAATGAATTCCACCTCTAGATTTGGAATTACGTGCCGCACGTTTTAGGGCCTAAACCCGGTTTTGCAGGACATAACCTGAATTGCAAGTTAACGAAACAAACAATGGATTTGAAATAAAACGAGCAGCCCCGCCGCCAATTCCCGTCCAATTCCCGCAAACAAACGAGGTCAGAAGTTTTAAATCCAGAAAATAGTTTTTGGAATATGACTGGAATCATTTGGTTCACTTGGAATTCGTAATGAGAAGATGGAAAATGTTGTTTGCATATGGATTTCAAAATATTATAAATTTTACTTTACCCCCAATTTCCATTTAAGTGGAATTGGAATTGGAATTGATTTTCCAATTCCACCTATTTAGATGGAAGATTCAAATGCTGGTTTTTTGGGTAAATGGGAATTAACAATTCTCTATTCTAGTTTCATGTTTTGAACACAAACATCGAAAATGTCAATTCTAGGATTTGACAATCCCAATTCCGATCTAATTTTAGCAAACAAACAGACCCTTAAAAAAAATAGAAATGATCTCATTTATACCTATTTAAATCCCTCTTTTTAAGTTTACGTTAGGGAAGGTTAATTTTCTATAATCTTGAGAATAAAAGGGCTAACTTTAAAGTAAACTAGTTTCCTTCTTTCTTTCTTAAAGGAAATTTATGTAGCTTACTTTTTTCTCTAGAGGAGTACCATGTCATACTTTCCCTTAGGGAAAAAAGGATGCACATAAGTTTGACCTGTTTGACATTTTTTTATTGGGAAACATGGGCACCCTTGTTTCTTTTAAGCCATGAAATATGGCCTCTTCGATGTCTATGTAGGACCCTTGAGAAATAACATTTAAGGCCATCTTAGGTAACACCCTTTTTTTCTTGATATCCCACGTGGCTTGAGAAAATGCACAACTTAATATCCTCTCTGATAATTGTAGTGAGTCTTCACGAAAAAGGTGAATGGACCAATGCTATGTATGACTTACGTTGCTTTCTAAACCTTGAGTGGTCAAACACATTGAAGAAGGGGAGATTCAACTATTTTAGGATTGAATTCACATCCATTTTGAACAGCTCAGACCGCTTTCCAAGCTTATGCGATTTGTGCGCAACTTAGAGGGAGGCACCCAAATCATTTCACATTTTATTTTGGAGTCCATTTTGAATCCACAACCCTAAAAGTTAAAACTAGCCAAGCAAGGCTACGCTTCATATATTTTATAACTGTTACGTAGCTTCCCTCACTCACAATGTTAAATAGTACAGAGGAGGTGGATGTAAGATAGTGAGGTACAGATTCCCATGCCGCATTTTTCTTTTGAGTATCCCATAAAGCCTTTGAGAGGGTTTTCTCTAGATGATTTATGATATGTATACATGGCAATGGCTAAAAGTGCGAAGATTTGCACCTCGTTCCCCGCACCTTTAGCCATTACCATAGGCAGGGGCATACCCATACATGCCATTCCCTATTTGTCCTGCGGAAGGCCGTGCGGAAGTAAATCCCATCGGCAATCAAATCACGCCAGTGCAGTCAACGTCAGCCAGCGCCGAAGCCGAAGTTATTTGCCATGCGACCGAAGTTAGGTGTCCGCTGCTGCACCAGCTGGGAAAGTTGGCGGGATTATTATGTCGTATGTACCAAAATATATTGCATATATTTTTTGAGATTTCGACGTGATCTGAATTTATTTTTGCATTCAATACTTCAACTATATTTTGCCTTGGCTCCTCAAACCATTTCACAATTTTTGTGCTTTGCAACTGCGATTTAAAGCACTAGTTCATTGGGAAGTTTCAACAGCAAGCCCTGGTTCATCAGGAAGTTTCAGCAGCAACCACTGGTTCAGCAGTGAGCACTGGTTCATCATTTTTTGAAAGTTGCAGCAGTGACCAAGAGGTAGGTGGTCTATCACGTAATGTGAAATCTTCTATCAGAATTCCTGCTGCTTGCATAAATGAATAATCAACAGGTATTAAAAATGGTTATATTTGCAAGAATGACACTGTTTTCTGAAGGTTCTGTTTAGAATTGATGGATTATTGTAAGAATAGCATGTAAGCTCGACCCTTTCTATTCAATTGAAATGCCAAACAAAATGGAATAGGAATAACACTTGATATTATTAGAAGAATCACTGATATTATTAGAAGAATAACACTAGGACCGATATAATGCCATAAGTAGCTGGTAAGAATCACCCATATATTAGGAAAACTGTAATAACAACAGCAAAATTTAGGCCCAGATTTTCTTTGATCCTGCAAGTTTCTAACAGCAAACTATAAACAAGTAAAACAGAGTCCAGCAGCAAATAATCACCGTAGAATCATAGTCTAGTAGAATTAAAAAGTCTTTTAATTATTTTATATTAAGTTACATGCATATTCTATCATTTGTCACTTATATATATATAGAAAATTAATGTAAAATTATTTTCTAACAAATCAAATTATTTGAAAATTCAAATGAATATATTTTCATTACTTGAAATCAATAATATAATTAATAAAGTAGTTAAATTAAATACACAATATAAAATATAAATTAATATTAAATATATTATATAATTAAATATATGATATATAATATAATTTTTAATATATTAAATTTTTATTTTATATAATAGAATTTCAATGTTATATTTACAACTAAAAAATTTTCACAACCAAAAAGTATATAATTCCATAATCATATTATTACATATTTTTCTTTTCTTTTATGCAACTAAATGGTAAAATAAAATGTATATCTTATCTAGAAGACAATTAGTTTTTTTTCCAAACTTCTCTTACATATTTTAAGTTTTAACTTAGGATTTAGCTATTTTAAGTTTTCGCAAGACAAAAAATCATTAAGAAGTTCTCAAGTTGATTACCATAACCTTTTAGAAAAACCCACACACCCATATTATTTATAATTTATTTTGTGAGTAAACTATGTCCCCTTAATTTAAATAGCTTTATATTTACAATAGAAAAATAAATATTGGAAATACGTTAGGTAATTAATCAGAAAAAAAATATTTAATGTATAGTTAAACTAACTCACTCAACTCACACTCCTAAAAATTTTGAAATTCACCATGATGAACAATTTATAGTGACCTTAAACATGACTAGCATTATTCGAGTTATGTGAGAAATTGTATTTGAAAGAGGGCGTGATGCAAATTAAACCTAGAACTAGGTCATAAAGCCAACATAGCACTATAAACATGATTTTATGTACAACATTTCATGATATAATCAAGAAGTTTTTAAATCAAAACCAACTCAAATCTCTAATAATATATCATTAATAAATTAATATATAATATAAATTAAATACACAATATATAATATAAATTAATATTAAAAATATTATATAATTAAATATATGATATATAATATAATTTCTAATATATTAAATTTCTATTATATATATTCAATGTTATATTTACAACCAAAAAAACTTTTACAACCAAAAAGTATATAATTCCATAATCATATTATTACATATTTTTCTTTTCTTTTATGCAACGTCTAAATGGTAAAGTAAAATGTATATCTTACCTAGAAGACAATTAGTTTTTTTTCCAAACTTCCCTTACATATTTTAAGCTTTAGCTTAGGATTTGGCTATTTTAAGTTTTAGCTAGACTTTCCCTCTTAAAGGTACCAATATAAGCATCGAAGAGATTCTTTCTCTTCTACAGTGGTTTTTATGCTATGAATATAAAGTTCAAACTCACCTTCACTATCTTTTATAAAAATATTCATTAAGAAGTTCTCAAGTGCCTTAGTGATTACCATAACCTTTTAGAGAAACCCACACACCCATATTATTTATAATTTATTTTGTGAGTAAACTATGTTCCCTTAATTAAAATAGTTTTATATTTACAATAGAAAAATAAATATTGGACATACATTAGATAATTAATCAAAAAAAAAATTAATGTATGTTAAACTAACTCACTCAACTCACACTCGTAAAGGTTTTGAAATTCACCATGATGAACAATTTATAGTGACCTTAAACATGACTAACATTATTTGAGTTATGTGAGAAATTGTGTTTCAAAGAGGGCATGAAGATGCAATTTAAACCTAGAACATGGTCATAAGGCCAACATAGCACTATAAACATAATTTTATGTACAACATTTCATGATATAATTAAGAAATTTTTAAATCAAAACCAACTCAAATCTATAATAATATACCATTGATAAATTAATATATAATATAGATTAAATACACAATATATAATATAATTTAATATTAAATATATTATATAATTAAATATATGATATATAATATAATTTTTAATATATTAAATTTCTATTATATATAATAGAATTTCAATGTTATATTTACAACCAAAAAAAACTTTTACAACCAAAAAGTATATAATTCCATAATCATATTATTACATATTCTTCTTTTCTTTGATGCAACGTCTAAATGGTGTAAAACACATATCTTACCTAGAAGACAATTAGTTTTTTTTCCAAACTTCCCTTACATATTTTAAGTTTTAGCTTAGGATTTGGCTATTTTAAGTTTTAGCTAGACTTTCCCTCTTAAAGGTACCAATATAAACATCGAAGAGATTCTTTCTCTGCTATAGTGGTTTTTATGTTATGAATATAAAGTTCAAGCTCACCTTCACTATCTTTTATAAAAATATTCATTAAGAAGTTCTCAAGTGCCTTAGTGATTACCATAACCTTTTAGAGAAACCCACACACCCATATTATTTATAATTTATTTTATGAGTAAACTATGTCCCCTTAATTAAAATAGTTTTATATTTACAATAGAAAAATAAATATTGGACATACATTAGATAATTAATCAAAAAAATATTTAATGTATGTTAAACTAGCTCACTCAACTCACACTCCTAAAGGTTTTGAAATTCACCATGATGAACAATTTATAGTGACCTTAAACATGACTAACATTATTTGAGTTATGTGAGAAATTGTGTTTCAAAGAGGCTGCGAAGATGCAATTTAAACCTATAACATGGTCATAAGGCCAACATAGCACTATAAACATGATTTTATGTACAACATTTCATGATATAATCAAGAAATTTTTAAATCAAAACCAACTCAAATCTCTAATAATATACCATTAATAAATTAATATATAATATAGATTAAATACACAATATATAATATAAATTAATACACGATTAATTAATACAGGTTATTTATGCGCATTCATACATGATTCCTGCACATCTTTTCATTTCTGTTGCGCATCCATTTCCTGACGCCACAGTCATAATTTTCCATTCTGCATTTCCATTTTCTATCAACTTGTTGCGCATTCATTCAACTATTTCGTGCATACATAATTTTCTACTGTGCATCTGTAATTTCAGGGCATATATACCATCTCATTGCGCATTAGTATCTTTCTGCTGTGCATCCATCTTTCCTATGCATTCATTCAATATTCCTGTGCATTCATTGACTGTTATTGCGCATTTGTTTTACATAGTAGATACATAAAGTTTTTCAAAGTTATTTGGATTTTTGCTAATCTTTAACAAGTGTCTATTCATTCTAGTAGTGTTTTAGGCTATTTTGCAGGATGTTATTTTGAAGACCCCATTTGCTAAAAAAAAAATTTCTAACAGTTTGATTGCAGATTGCCAAGGGGTTTGCAAAATAAACTACAATCTCGTTTGGGCTTAAAAAAAGACATGTTTTTGCTTTGTGTGTCTTCTTTAGAATAGAATCAAGTGTCTATTGTGTTTTTCTTTTTAAGCTATTTGTAATCCCAAAATTATAACAACGTATCCTCTCCCCTTTCCATTCGTGGATATTGGGTGTAAGAAAAATTGTTATAATTTTTAGAGGGCGGTCTTTGGTGGGAAAAGAGGTACTCACCCCAAGGAACGACCCAACCGGTAATAGGCTAAAGCCAAGCCCTTCCAAACCGGTATATAAAAAATGCTAGTGTGATTAGTCTCACATTAGACAGGTGTGAATTCGTTGTGGCAACCAAAATCTCCTCCAGTACCCTAGTGGTGCGTTAAAGTCCTACTTAGTAGAGGTGAAAGCCTTGCTTTGAAAGGATTGGGAGAGCCCCCTTAATTGGGAAAATGACTTGATCACAACCACCTGAACGGATGTCCTTATTAAAAGCTTTTGTATAGTGGCCAAAAACCTTCTATCTGCTGGCTCAAGGAGTCACCCAAGCTCGTGAAGACACCCCACAATACTCACGGTTCATGGTAGAGATAGCAGTTCTTTGGGAAGTAATGACCCATTGAATTCGAAACTTGGTGTGCCTGAGAAGTGAGTGCACTGTAAGGAGGAGCCCGTGCCTCCAAGTTCCTAGGCTATCCGCTGTGAATTTGCGTGGCTGGATTTTATTATCCTAGTGGGGATTTAGCAGATATCGTCCTTGCCAACCATAGGATTGTAAGTGTGTTTGTGCATTCATATTAGCATAGTTAGATTAAAATTATTTATGTCTTGCATGCATGTGTTTATGCATTTTTCATTTGCTAAAAACCAGAAAAGATCAGAAAATCAAACAAAATTTCCAAATTTTGCAGTTCAAAATAGTTAGAAATAAAAACCTACACATTCATATCAATGTGTTGCACATACATTAAACTGTTCTGCGCATTTGATAATTTTTCCATGCATCAGTTACAACTTGTTGTGCATCTGTCTCATTTTGTTGCGCATTTATCAATCTGTCCTACGCATTTGTTGCTGCGCATTTACAAGAGTGAGCATTTCCACAAACTTTGCAATTTTCAAAATCACTTTTTCAGATACCCATTTTCATCCTTAGTAAGATTCTGGAAAAACATTCGAGTTACATAGACCTCTGATTAATGTGTTGAAGTATTTGCATAGGTATTTGACGTTGATTGGCCTTTTTTTATTAAGTATTTTACTTGAATATTTTATTAAGTATTTTAGTATACTTGAAAAGGGTATTAGCTTCACCTAGTGGGCCCATATTAGGAGTCACTCCCACTTGAATAATTATAAGGTTGTTTTTGTTTCATATATGCATTTGTCATGTTAGATTGCAACCACCCCACTTGAAGCCAAATAGGGACTTGATCCTAAGTCTACACCACCACAATAGTATCCATAGTCACATAACACATTCAAACACATCCTTGTCCTACATTATTGAATCACTTATATCACCATAAAATCCTCATATAGATCCTCTTGCAATAACATCAAACAAACATTTCAACCATGGAATATGTCATTCTATTTTATTCTTGATATGATGGTGTTTATATGATTTTGATACTAGCCAAATATTTTGTTAAGGATATTAAGATATAGATATAATGGTATCACTATAAAAAAAATTGTACATATTTAAATAATATTTGACTAAAAATATTAATATTATTCAAGATGGGTCGAAAGAATAAATGGGAATCACTTTTCAAGTTAGAAGTGCAAGATCTCCCGAACGAAGGAAGTCATTTTTCAAGTTTTGAACTTGAATGGACACCTATTGGAGACGATAGTAGCCGACAGATAGACCGGTGTGCTGCTATCCCTCTTGAGAGACTGCCTCACTTTGTGAAAGGAGAAGGTTTATTGGATAGTACAGAAACAATATTTAGCTGTAGAAAATTTATGGAGAATAATTTGACAGAACCTAATGACCATGACACAAAGATGTATTCAAGGTTTGCCTAGATTTAATAATTTTTTTAAGAATGTCAATTTATTCATTTATTTTATTCATTAATATATATATTTTTGTACATGTATAAGCAGTTATCAATGTGCTTTTGGACCAGTAGATAGAAGAAATGCACCAAAAACTAAAGAAAGAATACATAGGTTTACTCAAAAAAGGGGTTGTCAAACCCACTTTAATGTTAGGGTAATGTATGGTAGACCTGATGTTGCAATAATTACATATAATGAATTTAGCCATCAGGATGTTCATGGTGAATTTTGTCATGGAAAGGATGACCTTTCTGGTAATCCATGAACTAGTGTTGCACCAAGGTTATCAAATGAGTGCAAATCATACATTGAATCATTACTGCTGATGGGTGTAGGAGTTGACACCATATGTGAACAACATTACCAAGATTTTGGTATGAAAATGTTGATGAATAAAAGAGATACCTTTTTATTGAGAAAGGATGTACAAAATGCATGGAAAAGAGTGCGTTCCCTACATTCACAAAAAAATGTAGATGATGCAAAAAGTGTGTGTCTATGGCATTTGGAGGAGAAAGATAACTTCTTCTACTATAAAACACCAAACAATGTGGAAAATACTCCATTTATCATAGGCATGCAGACACCATGGATGCGAGAGATGATGGTGAAACATTCACATGACTCAATCATTGCCATGGATTCTACATTCTCAACAAACAAATATGGTGTAAGTAGATGATCAATGCTAAATTTATTTATGGATCTTAATTCAAATTTTAGCCTAATTTATCCAAAAAATAATGTATCATTGATTTATTCATGTGCAGTATGAGTTATATTCATTACTTGTATTTGATGAGCAAGAAGCCGACGTACCTATTGCATGGGCCATATCCTCAAGAAATAAAATCGAGGATATAAATGAATGGCTAATAGAGGTTTACAAAAGAGGGAAAGAACATAAAGAAGATTGGCATGTCAATGCATTCATGACAGATGATGCTAGTGCTGAGATTGAAGCAATCAGGTTTTATCAACCTTACTCTTATATGTATAAGAGTGTAATTGTTTAATATTTCATTTACAAAAATAAATGTTTCCTAATTTCTAGCAAGAATTGATTTTTCATTTAACAATCAATTTTGCTAAAATGCAAGTTTAATTTTCTAACTTTTATAATGTAACTTGTAGATCAATCTTTAATTGCCAAGTACTTCTATGTATTTGGCATGTACGTACAACTTGGTTGAAGAATGTGTACAAGTAAGTCAAAATTTAATTGAAGTATAGGAAAAGTCACATGCTTAAACATAGCTTGATATAATTTTTATAATCCAGGTTTGCAAGTGATAGGGATGTTGGAGCAAAAATGTTTGATAGATTGGGTGAGATAATGTATGCAATAAGTGACAACATGGACATCATTACTGACTTGATAGAAAAATTCATCGAGGAGTTTAAAGAAGAGAAGACATTTATTGAATATTTTCAAAAAACTTGGTGTCATAATCAGAGACGCATTGGTAAGTTCATCAATATATCCATCATGGTTTATATGCATTTACATATTTTAACTTGGTTTTGGTGTAAACTAAGATATCATATTTTTTTGTATAGAGATGTGGGCAAAACATTTTCGAAGTTTCTCTCATGCAAACCAAGAAACTAATGCAGCTATAGAGTCATACCATTTTCACATTAAGAGTCGCTATTTAAGTGATTGTTCTAAGAAATGCACAAGGAGAATGGATTGGCTAATTCATACGCTTCTCCATAGGGTAGAGCCATACTATAAAAATAAAAGATATCTGCAGTTATCTGGATTTTTGACTAACTTCAAAAAAGAAAGATATTACATAACTGCTTTAGAGAGATCAAAAGCAATAACCGATACAGACTGTTATCCTCATGATCTTCCTGATACCTTTAAGATAAGAAGCCAAACTGACCCAACAAAATGGTACCACGTTAGGAAATTTGGATCAGATTTCCATGTTTGTGATTGTCAGTGGGCAAAAAGAGGAAACACCTGCAAACATGTGTTGAAGATTTTAGATCTTCTAAAGAGAAACAAAATAAACCAGCAAGATGAAATTGGTGGTAAGTTTAATTTGTGATTTAAGTTCAATAATTATTTGCAATGATTATTATGTTTTAAATCAAAACTAACTAAATTAATTTTATTAAATTATAGATGGTGTTATTTCATTGGCTCATGAAAATGATGAAGTCAGAGGGAGTTCTTGTCATGAAAATGATACCATTGGTAATGTTAATATTTTTACAATCAAGTATTAATTAATTTTATAGTTTTGAACCTAACTAATTATTATTTCAATTACAGATGGTTTCATACCTTCAAGAGATCAAGATGTGCTTGGGGTTTTCATTAGTCAAGCTCAAAGTACTGGTAATTTTCAAAACCATCATTTTATAATGAAGCATTAGATTTTAATTTATTTTTTTTAACTTAGTCATTGTTATATCCATCACAGATGGTTGGAAATCATCTAATACTTCCAACGATGACTTTCAAAATTCAATTGACTACATGATTTCAGTGCTTCAAAATTTACCAACTACAGAAGATGAAAAAATCATGCTTAGTCAGTGTGTTGGGAGATTTCAGAAAGACATGCATGCAACTTTTTCTTCATCTTCCAAATTCAAATCCATCCCTGGCTCAGAGAACATGTCTTTGAGACGATTATCACCATGGTTTAGTCCAAGTAAAAGGCATAAATGTCATTTTTCTCATCAAAAGCGTAAAGTCATATCTCAAAACTCAAATGAAAGAGCTCAGGAACATGAAAATTTCCAATTCCCCTTAATAGGATCTAGAAAGAAAAAGAAAAAGGTCATTAATCGATCAGGCATAAAAATACAACAACAAAGAGATGTTATCATGCAGAAAGGTAAGTACATTTATTCAAAAGTATTCTAGTAATTTATCTAACAATAAATCCTCCTCTCATGTATATATGATATTTACATATGTCATTTTGTAGGTCAGAATGATCAAGAAAATAGTCGACGACGTCGATTACCTTTCTCCATTGATCTAAACCAAATGGTGACAGGTGAAATATAAGTTATATATGGTAAATTATTTATAATGATTATCATGGCTTTTTTAAAAAATAACTACATTCATTTTTATTAAATTACAGATGATGTTACTCCATTGGTTGATGAAAATGATGAAGTCGGGGGGAGTTTTTTTCATGAAAATACAATCCAAACTAGAAATGGTAATGAAATTACAAAGTAACAATCAATCAGTTTTGAGTCTTTAGTTTGTATGTTATGAATGGTAATAAAATAATGAAATGTATTTTCGTAATTTTTTTGTCTTTAATGCATAAGTTAAGTTTTGAGTCTTTAATATATGAATTATTTTCATATATGTTGTTTTGTTAAATGTGAATGTTTTTGCAGTATCAAATGATCAATACAACAACCAAGATCATATGTTACCCTTTTCTATTGATCTCAATCAAACAATAACAAGTGACACAATGCACAATAGAGATGGTAAGGGAATTGTGTATTCAAATTTAATTATTTCCAAGTCTTCAATTTAGAAATGAATTTTATAACTAACTCAATACATTTGCAGGTGCTGATGATTTTTATATGGAGGATCATAGTCAACACTTTTCAGGAAATTGATTGAAGTGATAAGATTGGTTCTAATTAGATGGGGGTTTAATATAAGTCAAGACCAAGAGCTTCTCTATAAGGGATTTTTAGAACTTATTTGTATTATTTTATCATCCAAATTTTACTTCCTTGGTTTTGTGTATTTGTTCAAAGGATTTGATTTTGTCTTATGACGATAGGATTATGATGCTTTGAGTTTTGGTTTTTGTATTATAGTTGTTCATCATCTTGATGTGTTTATGTTGTCTCCAACTTAACATTTCATTAATTTAACATGTAGCATTTTATTTAACTTTAGTATTGTAATAACACAAATGTTGAAGTAACATATATACATATGGTTATAAATAACATGGTCAAATTAAGCATTTTTTTTCTAAATTTTGAAATTTGCCAGTTTGTCTGCTTTAATGTTGCTCTCTAAAAATGTGAATTAATTGAAATGTGTCTAATTTTTCCAAAAGTTTAAGAATTTCTTCTAATTTCGAATTTAGGACCCAATTAGGGGTCGATATTTTGCGTAACGCATTAATGACTATCTATGAATCTCCTTCAATAATGCTTCTAATTCAACTAAGTTATTTGAAGTAGGTTTAATGAGCTTGGCTCTTTTCAAAATCCATTCCCAGGCTACTTCATTATTAATAATACAACCTATGCCTGATAGTCCTGGGTTGCCCCAGGATGCACCATTGAAAAAAAATAATTTAATATTATTGTCAAATAATTTTAGATATATAATAGTACATTAATATTTAATTAAAATAAGTAATCTAAGTAGACAATCAATAATAATTTTTATTTTTTATTTATTTATTAATTATAATTATAAAAATTTAAATATGATAGATTAAATAATCAATCAATTGAACAATTAAATTATTCACGCTACACGTGAAAATTCTAGCGTACGATTCCACCATAGGACCATTGGTCTATTTTAAGGGGTTGCAGATTAAATTTGACGGTTGCATGACCATGCTTATGGGTTTGACCAAACCCTAACCCTAATGCTAACCCTTACCATGATATAAAACTTAACTCGAACTGCTAACCCTAATCATAATCCTAATCATATTAATATATTCAGTGTGTTACATGTGTGGTGGTGTATCGACATATTTTATATATAGGTTATATATTTGCTAGTAGATAGAAGTTATGGTATTGCAACAAATAACTTTTATTATTTATTTAAATTAGTACTTTTATTATTTATTTAAATTAGAAGTAATAAAAATAAAAATAAACATATTATATTTTTTTTATGTAAGATGTTTTAAAAAAATATATACTTCAATATATGTTTTAAAAATTTTCAAATATAATTTTTTATAATAATGTATCTAATAATTAATTAAAATCATCTAAAAATTATAGATAAAAAATGAGAAAATATATAATTATTTAAAATTATGATATAAAATTAGACCCATAAATAAATTACTTTTAAGTATAAAAAATAAATACATTATAATAAAAACATATATTTAAATTTTTTTTAAACATACATTAATTTTAAAAAGAAGTTTTAATTTAATAAATAAAGACAAAATATAATAAAATTTAAATTAATGCATAATAACCATATAAAATAAGTAAATAAATTAATAAAAGTTTACAATTGCGAAATGGTTTGAGGAGCCAAGGCAAATATAGTGAATATAGTGGAAGTATTGAAGGCAAAAATAAATTCTGAAATCTCAAAAATAAATTCAGATCACGCCGAAGTATTGAATGTTTTATCTTAACTTTCCCACCAACTTTTCCAGCTGGTGCAGCAGCGGACACCTAACTTCGGTCGCATGGCAAATAACTTTGGCTTCGGCGCTGGCTGACGTTGACTGCACTGGTGTGATTTGACTTCCGATGGGATTTACTTCCGCACGGCCTTCCGCAGGACAAACAAGGAATGGCATGTATGGGTATGCCCCTGCCTATGGCAATGGCTAAAGGTGCGGGGAACAAGGTGCAAATCTTCGCACTTTTAGCCATTGCCTGTATACATTAGGGGAGAAAGAGTATTAAATGTTTTTATGGGTTTAGGTCTGGTTTGCAACCCATAATACAATCATTGGTTAATGTAATGCCTACAAGTTACAAAAGAGAAAGTTCATTCAAATCAACTAATTTTTTAAATTTTTTTTTCATAATTATTTTAATTTTTTATTTAACATTATCTTTCTACTTTACCATGCTAATGATATGCACTAAATGGACACTTTTTTATAGGCAATACGAGCATCAACGCATCGCTGAAAGTAGATTCATTTAGACACACCCTTAAGTGAAGAAGAGTTCACCTATGTATGTTCAGGTGTTAACTCATAAGGCACCTTGATAGGGAGGCCACTCGTCGGTTGGTCTTTATAAGGGTTCTTAAGCAAAATAAAAGTGAAACTATACCATCATGGCACAACTGAAATATTTAGACTTTAATTATGTCAATGTAGCTTTTCCTTCAACTATAATAACATATTGTAAATCAATTGTTGGCTTTGGCCTAAACTGTAGAAAGAGTGTAACTAAGAAGGAAAAGGAAAAATACAACAACATCAACTGCAGTGATGTTATTTACTTTATTTTGTAGTTAATCTAAATTATTTGATGTTTACTTTCTTTGATAATTATGAGAAAAAGTAATTATATGTAAATTGTATAGTTCTTGATGCTCTTAATGATTACCAGTAATGATATATATAGAATTCTAATTATTAATAATAAAATATATTCACTATATATATATATATATATATATATATATATTATTAGTCACCTTCATATTTTATTTTTATGTATATATATTCATTGATTATAAATATATTTGTTATAACAATATTTAATCACTAGTAATCTCATAGTAAATATGGCTTCAGCCATTGCTTCTGTTGTAAGGGTTTCCCTGCCACCTCCATCGTGTGATGGAATCGTTCGTCTCTTGGCTGGCATGGTTTCTTCGTCTGAGATAGCCCAGGTTGTTCCTTTGTCTCTTGCAGCTGGGGAATGTCCGTCGGCTGGCAAGGCTACCCCATCCAGGTTTAAGCAAACTATTGTTCTTGTGGAAATTCCTAGCAAGGAGGTTGAGTTGTCTCCTTCCGCTCACCCTTCTCCTCTTGTTGTGGTTGGACTTTGGGCTTCTGGACCACAATGCTCTCTGGCGGAGGGTTCTTTTGCCAAGGTAGTTTCCAAGACTAACACAAGTGGGAACGGAAGGAGTTTCTGCTTCGTCCATCACTCTAATTCATGTGTGCTACTCTCTCTCTCTCTCTCTCTCTCTCTCTCTCTGTGTATTAAGCTTTCATCAGAAGCTGAAGGGGACATGATGAACAACACATATATCTTTAAGTCTTATGGTATGATCTGCCATTTTTAGGGATTCTGGCCAAGCCTACCTCAACTGCATGATTAGGTGTCTTGAAGGTGTGAACCCATTTTATCTGATACTATTCATATATTTCCTATGACAAAGGGTTATTTCATAGAAAATTTTGATAATGTTGAGGATAGAGTTAAGATTCTGTGTGATAACTTCTTTAGTTGGGAGGAGGACAAATCTATGTCGATGGTGAAGCCCTGGCAGCCCAATTTCTCCCCCTCCTCTGAAATTTTTAGCAAGATCCCTATTTGGGTTAGGCTCCCTAATCCCCCCCTTCATCTATGGCATGATTCCATCCTTGAGGAAGTGGGGGAGGCCCTAGGGGAATTTTTGATGTTGGATCATGATTCTTCTAATATTTATCATTCCACTTTTGCCTGCATTTTGGTTGACCTTGACACCTCGATTAGTTTCTCAGCTGAAATCAAAATTGAATCCTCCTTGGGATCTTGGACCCAACAGCTTGACTATGAAGGTATTACTTTTAGGTGTCGATAATACTTTAAGACTCATCACATTTCTTCCCAATGTGGTTTGGATCTTAAGAAGAAGAAATATTTTCCATCGTGGTGGAAGGGTGCCTCCACCCAACATTACATTGTTTTGAAAAGGTCCTCTTAGCCTAGGAAGGAGTCTAATCCTAATTTAGGTACTCTGGTGTCTAATATGGTTGTGGATGGTTCATGCCCTAAGGTGCCTTATGTTTCTCCTATTGGGTTTGTTGATGTAGCGGGTTCCAGTCCTATGTGCCTGCTTGATGGCTCTGGACTTGCTCTTTCTTTGGAGGGTGCCAAGTTCCCTACTGGTGGTTCTATGGGTGCTGGTTTTGCTGGCACTATTAGTGCTTATTCTAGTTTTATTGATCCTTCTATGGAAGAATCTATTGTTGGCCTTGTGTTGGCTACTTCGTTGGAAGATTTAAATCCTTTGTTGGGTGCTGGATCTTCAATTTTTGATTCATTGTGTTGGCAAGATGAGGCTACTAGAGTTGAAGAAGGTTGGATCACTGTGAAAGGAAAACATTTAAATAAGTCCTCCCCTTCTTTTGAAATGACCCTTCGGTCCCATAAGAAGGGAACAAAAAGTTAGTTTCATCTACTTTTGTTGTGGATCTCTATCGATTTATCTTTTGCAGCGGTGTGGCATTTTGATCTTTGGGCTTCTTTGTTCCTTTTTGTGGCAGTGTTCTTTTGTGGGTGTTTTTTGGGATTTATAGCCTTTTGGTTTGGCTGGTCAGTTGTGTATTGGGGAATTTATTGATCAATCTTAAGTATTATCTTTGTACAGGGTTTCGAGGCCCCTTCAAAACCCATTTTTACCTCAATCAAAAACAATATTTAGTCATTATTTGATCCTTATTCTTTATCAATGACCTTTTTCCATATACTAAAATATTTCTCTTATATATTGTGTTCTTTCATTCCTTGATTCATGCCCGATACCCCCCTTCCTAATTCTTATATTCCATCCTCCTTTAATACTCATTGAAGAAGCATATGGTGAAAGGTTGCAACTCATCGCACCCCTTCAAAAAAAATTAGTTGATTAATCGTTACTCTTCTCAACCAAATTGGTTTTTTAATAACCAAACAATTTTATTAGTTATGCAAACTGTAACTATCCATGATGATTAAACTTATCATTGTTGTTTCCATTTGATAATTATAATTATTATTAATCAAGCTCCAATTTTGATTATCATGTTGATTCAATTTGAGACGTCAATATCTTATTAGTACGACCTCATCATATCCTTATTATGTTTGGTTTTGTCAACATTAAACTATGAAGATTATGTGCAGTGTCTATTTGTTCTGGTGAGTTTCTATCTATCATCGCATCACTCAATATACAATACTTATTAACTATGATCCATCCACCCTTATATATCACTAGTTTATCCTTAGTCCATTCATATCCTCCAGGTCAATGAAACCAAATTAGCAATACCAGCACAAATGATAATTGTTTCCATAACTCCTATTTATCTTCATGGTTTAGCAACACCTATGATACATGTTGTCTGTGAACAATCACAGATTTAGAATTGAATATATATTTTATACTTTCATCATTGTTATCTTTATGTCTAGACATTATAGATTTAGGAGAATATAATGTCATTTGTGTTCTTAATTTATCATCTATATGATATTTAGTTGGTAACTTATGGTATTTCAATAGATATCATGATTTAATCATTTATGATCAAGACATATTAAACTATACCGTTAACATATTCATCTAATAAAAGTATTTATGTCTTTACAAATATATTCATTAATAATTATTTATATATTTGTTTAAAATAATATTTATGGCTGTGTGCAGGATCATGGTATATCAAACTATGGCCTTAAGTGGCAATGAAAAATAAAAAAATCAGGGTTACTCAACTTGACGTAAAAAGTTGAACATCTTATCAACCTTATGTGAAAAAGTTGTAAGAATAGAATCTGTAGGAAATTTAATTTAGTTTCTAAACTACTAGCCCTTGTTTGAACAAAAATTAATCTAATTGTTCAAAATTTTAGATTTTTCAGGAAAAAGATAAAAAGTACATGCATGTATGACCACCTTAATCACAATCAAATGATGATATATTTTCACAAGATTCTAGATATAAGTAGTAGACTCATGCCCAGATGTGACGCATATTTTTGTGTAATTTTTTCCTAAATAAATAATTAATTATGAATTTTCTTCTACAACTTATTCAAAATAAAAAAGCTCTCGTGTCTGACCACCTTAACCAATTCTAAACTTTACAAAATTGAATTTTTTTTCTTATAGTAGGCAAAGCATAGAATGTGACACATGTTTCGAATTTCAAAAAGCTCAAATGGTTTGAAAGTTATAGTTGTTTTTCAATCAGTATGTCAATTAGGACTTTAAAGATAACTCAATTAAAAATAAGTAATAATTACTTACTGAACTTGAAATTTGACAACAATTATATTGATGGAAAGCTGATAATGTCTTTAAGAAACCCTTTTCATTTCATCAATTTTGGGTGAAAAAAGGTCGTCAGCTACACGATCAAAGTCCGGAGATCAAAGCAAATATGGTGAACATGTCTTTTGGGTTGACCATTCACGTTTGGCATTGCCCAAGGCAAATCCCAAGCCTAATCAGATATCTGATAATATTGCATATCCGATATCTCCTGCCCAATTCAACATTTCAACTTGACTACTATTTTCAATTTTAAGTTATATATTACAATTTTATTTTATTCTATATTAATATTAAATGAGTTGACTACTTTTTTAAATTTTAAGTTATATATTACAATTTTTTTATATTAATATTAAATGATAATAGCATAGCATTAGTATTATATAAATTTCTATATTAGTATTGTATTATATTATTATTATTAATTTCTCTATTGTATAATAGTATAATATTAGTATAAAATATTTATATTATATGCTTAATAATACTCAAGGGGGAAGAGAGAGAGAGAGAGAGAGAGAGAGAGAGAGAGAGAGAGAGTACCTGAGAGAGAGTAGGAGAGAGATATTCTAACAAAATTTGAGTGGGAGATTTCAGATATCTGATGTTTTCAGATATCCAATTGTTTTTACTAGCGTTGAAAAGAAAAAGTTTATTCTCTGGGTCCCTTAGTCCAAGAAGCACATTTTTTTGCAAAGAATATCACAGGATTGCAGTTGTAGAAGACAAAAAATCACTTTTTTCCCCTTCTTGGTTGGAATTTCTCTATGATCAAAGGTTTTTGCATCACCTTTTTGGTCTCACTTTGGGGAGTAGTAGTCATCAAAAGCATAAATGGAAGAGGAAACTCACAAATGAAGAGATTGAAGTGTATAGAGAAATGGATAGGGTTTCCCATTGGAACAAGAGACAAGCTATGTTAAATATTAATGAATATGTGGGCATAGGCCCACCCTTAAATGTGGTTTCAAGTGAAGAAGAACATGAATTTGAAATGATTTATGACAATAATATTGAAAATGAGACTGTAGGGATTGAAGATGAAAATGTATGTTTTGAAAATGAACATGTAGATGTGGCCAATGGAAGTGTGGACATTGACAATGACAATCCACTGATTGAATATGAAGAAATTGACAATGATAATGGTACACAAGAACCAAATCAACGTAACACATCTCCAAATTGTATGAGAAATGAAGTCCCTTGGGAGGAAGAAAGACAAACTTCAAAATTGAGAGCTTCAAGAACAACAAAATGGTTACTTGAAATGGATGAGAACATAATGAGCAATTTCGATGGAAAGAGATAAAAAAGAACCGTTCGGTTGTGGGTTTCAAAAAATTTTGATCATTTTTTTAGCCACAAGATGTTGGTTGAGCAATGTCAAATGTTTGTGCAATTGTTAAAGATGCAGAAGATGAGACATATACTAGTCAAATTGAATATTAGTGTGAACAAGAAAAAAGAGAGGAATGCTATTATTGTGAGAAATATATTTTTAGTGCTCTCAATTCCATTGGGAAGACTACCAAGGAAAAAGATAAGAGAGTCGCTAGGAGGGTTATTACAACCTCCTTAGTAAGTCATCATTTGAGAAAGGCTCGTTTGATGAGATAAACTTGTGTTGACTTGAACCTAAATCGTAAAACTTTGGATAGAGAACTTTCAAGAATAGAAAGACTTGATGATCCTCTTCAACATGATACATGGGCTTATGGTGGGAGACTTTCACGTTGTGATAATAATCGTACTGATGGTGTGAAGGATCAAATTCAACTATTTTGGCAATCTAGCTCAAGAGTGTCACCAAATGTGAAGGATGTCTTGAAGTTGAGAATTGACATTCGAGACCGCACCCTGCATCCCAAACATTATTTGGAGGTGAGTCAAACAATGTTGTTCAAAAAAAATTGTGAGACACATCCAGCATTGAAAATATTACAAAGATCTTTTGAAGCCCTCAGGCCTTTTTTTTGTGTGCGTCTTAAGATTTGAAATACTTTTTGTTGCAAATATCATGTGGAGTTTGTAATGCACCATGAACTATTATGATCCCTTCATTCTACTTTGCATACTAGTGAAATGTTGGAGGAGTGTGGTGCAAGTTCTCTTCCAAAATCATCAAGAGACTTGCTAGATCATTTTTTATGTCCTGGAGATGCTAGATGTTTATTTTATAGAAAATATCTCTTAAATGACAAGTGCTCAGAGTGTGGTGGGATAGTGAAGTTTTCTTAAATGAAAATCGTGATTGGAACACGAATTTAGTATAAGAACGTTCATGAACATGCCGGACCAAAGTGTCTCCAAGGTGCACTAAGCACCATTGTGTATGTTGGTGAGCATTCTGGTGTGTCAAAAGGAAAAGTGGGACCATTCCTAGGGTAAACCTACCCAACCAGATGTGATGGAAGCATCGGTTTGTGCCCACAATGAACAAATGTTACTGCTCCAAGGGACATGGGGACATGACCATAAAGGGTCAATGGAAAATGTAAAGAGACAAAGGATGGTCATTTGAATGCATTGTGGAATGTGTCTATGATTTGAAATGGAGTAAATTGATTGTTTATAGTCTTGTTATCACTTCCATGTCTGTATTGTATCATTTCATTAGCATTTGAAGGAAAATAATTAACTAGTGTCTTGTACAATAGTGTTTGGTTGCAAGGATATGAAGGATAGATGGTGGTGGAGAGACCAAAAATGGTGGTAAATTATTATTGAAGGTGCATGCAGAAACACCAGTCATTTTTCTGAGAAAGAGTCATTTTGAACAAGCCCTAGCCTAGAGACCCTAGAAAAGAGGGTTTGGTACCTAGAATGATAGGCCATTATTTTCTCAATAATAGTTTGACAAAATCTTGATGTAGAAGAATCATTCCATGAATGTGCTTACTGATTCTCATGGAATGATGTGCCTTTGACATATATAATAGAGTTATAACATGATACATTGCATAAAATTTGATTTGACAAGGTGATCACTAGATTTGTGAAGTGAACTTTGAAGGATTTCCTTGGTTGAGAGCATCAAATACACATGAATACAATTTAGCACATAAATTTTGAATTTGAACTTAAATGATGAATTATACATGTGAACACACGTAACACGTAAATCATACACATAAATGTTATTAAGTGATGAAGCATACATGTAGCACATAGATTATAAAACATACACATGAATTCACTTAAGTCATGCACGTAGCCCATACATATGAATTTAGGTTATGAAGAATGTACTTGAATATACATGAATATACTTAAGGCATAAATCCTACACATGAGTACATACACACAAGCATATTTACATACTAACAATGAATAAATAAACACAAAATTAACAAATTGGATTGAATATCAAGTTTCATATATATCAAAATAAACAATAATTTTGTACATATTTACAAAATCAACATATCTAGATACAATGTGGCATACGCCATCTCAAACTATGTCACATGACATCTCAAAATAATAAGTTCAACTTCAAATATTTCTAGGACATCCTATTCTACTGGCGGATCATCAAAATGCAACCTCTTTGAAGTACTCTTTATCTCTGATGGATCCTACATTCAAACACAAAAGTGAAACCCCAAGCTAGATTATTTAATTTATATGGTTTTTACAAATAAAAATTCAAAATTCAAAATAGTCAATAATAATAAATAGAAAAAAAACTAAAATTAAACTCTCATGTACCTCGCCTCTATGTCTCCTCACGCAGACAAGAGACCTAATATATGTCCTTGGTAGCGAAGGGACAATGTCACCAATGTCAACTCCAACCTATATATGTTTGTGAACATGAGATTGATCTACTAGTTATACTATTTAATGTTAAATCCTTGGTAGAAAATATATGTTTACAAAATAACTAAATTAACATTAAAACTTACCTGTGTTGAACTTTCTTCAAGAAATGTCGGCTGAGTCATCAGTGATACAAACCCTTGGAATTCTACCTCCCTCAAACTAGGGGTGACCTACAAAATTCAAATAGATACTTCATACAATCATGACTTCATCATATTATATATACTTGATAGTAAAATACACACAAATAAATTTAGAAATATACGTACCAAGGGGCTATCACTACAAATTGAGATGCTTGTGACTATCATCGTGAAAGGGTCTCACAACATCATCAGACACCACCCTCTATCAAATAAACCATGTAAATTAAAAATGAGTACGCACAACTAACAAGTATACATGTATGCATAAAAAATCTAAATTACTTGATTACCTTCCCCTTGTCAATGCCAGATGCCTGAACCCCCTCACATTTCCCCCTAGTGGAAATTGGTGACACTTGCATCAGTATGTAATAAGATGATCATAAAAATTAGAAAACACATGTACATATACTATTATAATAAAAGGAAACCAATGAGTACATTAAAACATATGTACCGTGGAAGTGTCAAGGAAAACTGATATGGCCGAAAGCATGGACCCCTCCACCTATGTCATCTCCTCCTCTGTCATCAATTGAACATAAATGTAACACATAAAAAAACATAAGTGAGAAATCAAATTATAAGAAAATTCTACTAAAAATACAAACATTTAAAATTAAATACAATGTAACAAGTGAACTATTTACCCTTACCATAACAGTAGGAGTCCATGACTGTATGCCCTTGATGTACATCTTCATGAGGTGCTTTAGTGCCGATAGTGTGTTGTGTAGTATCATCCACCTCGAAGATGTAGTTATATGCATCACTATCATTTAGGGGAAGATTCTTGCACATAGTGCAAGTGTGGGGCACACAAACATGTGAGCTCATAGAGGATGTGGAAGGGCCAAAAGCATCGGCATGAGGAGTCAAAAATTTGATGCTCTATGTAACTAGTAGATCACTCAAGGTGTGAATGGATCGAATAGTCTGTGAGCTGGCCTCAACAATAATATCAAGATGCTGCACTGTAGGAGGTGGTGAAATCTCTGTTGACAAGTGATGATTTGAGAGCACTAGGGATCACTTAAGGGTTTTAATTTATGGAAACACTTATTCTGTAGTGATTTCATGAAGTGGTTATAAGTATGGGAGACACAGTCATGAAAATGACTAAGTACAAAATCAGAATTATAGTATAGTGCAGTACTATTTTGGTCAGTGAAGATAATATATGATATATTATGGCTTGCGAACTTAGAGGAAGAAATTTTGGGATATGTATGACCTTCAATTAATGTCACACATGTTTTTGTGTTCATATCAATAAGATACAATGATATGAAGGTATACGAAGACAAAGAAACAGTGAAACAGGGTATATGAACAATCGCGATCATTGAGGGAAGGCTAGATGGAATGGTAACGTGCTAGGTCAGATGAAAGTTATACATTGGCAACACTTTTGTAATACTAGATCATCGACTCTACATTTATCATTTGTATAAGTAATTTTTATGTTTTATATTGTATTTGAGAGCTAACTGGATGGCAGAATTGATATAAGTATAGAGTGTTTTGTGGAAGTGATAAGTGTGATAGTGATGGATGCAAATTTGGGATATTAGTAAAGGCAAATAGCAGATGCAAGATCATAGATTGACAGAGCTATAACTAGAACTATCAAAGGATAGCAGATGCTTGTGTAGTTCACTTATTGAAGAAAACTTTTGTAATAGAATTTTGATTGTAAGGGTTGTAAGCTCACCACACCTTTAACAAGGTTTTTGTATACCCCTAACAGGGTTTTCTATTCCTCTAACAAGTAAATGTACTATGTAATACTCAGCTCCTAACAGGGCTAGATCTCCTAATAGGGATTCTATATTTTAGTGCACAGTTGTGGGTACCATCCCCACTGGGGTTTTCCCATGGCCAGGGTTTCCTCGAAAAAAAATCATGGTGTTATGAGTTATGTGTTATGTGTTTCCATTATTTTAATTTCAGCATTGATATGATTTATTTGCAATTAGTTTAAGTTTAAGTTTAAGTGTTGTAATATTGATTCACCCCCCCTCTCAGTATTACTTAATCCTAATAAACTCAAGAGGGGGGACATATGTGGGGGATTTCACTCGTTGTGCCCATGGCCTGTCCTGAGGAGCACCTAAGCCTACACCCTGGTTCGGTCTCATGCTCCAATAATTTACCTTGTGACCGAGCACAAATTCAGCATACAATTTTTTTATGAAATAGAATGGGACATCCAAATTGCTGTGAGGTGGTCTATCAAAAACCATCCACCAGCGGTCCCAAAACTTGTCACATATTGCATCATTTGTATACCATTTAATTGACAACTAGGGTTTTTTAGGGTCCACTTTTAAACCGGTTTTGGGATCCACAAAGAGATTACATATGTCATGTTTTTTTATGTTTAGGTTCATAACTTGATCATAGTCAAGCCCATTGTCAAACTGGGCGTGCATGGAATCGCGCCAAAGAAGTGCAACATTATGTTGCTTTGTAAGTTTCTCCATGTTTTCAATAATGGAGTTCAACATGGAAAACATGGGATGCAATGTGGGGATATTGCCATATGTAGTTTGATATCCTCTAAGCTAATTTAGATTGTCTCCTATGAGATCCTCTAAACATGGAAGGTTTGAGATTGGTTCATCTTCTGAAAGTGAGGGATTGTTTGGAGGTGGTTCTGGATTATTTGTAGGCTCATTGGGAAGGTTTTCTATTTGGTTTGAGTCCATGTTTGATTACAATTAAAACCCAAATAGATAATTATAATCAATTTAAAAAATAATAACGAATCTCATTTAAATCCTAGTTTTTATATAGAAAACTACAAATTGCAATTAAAAAAAAATACAAACTTAAAAATTTAACTTACCTAGTGATGTTGAGAAAAATTGTATATGAGATTCTATCAAATATCTGAAACCCCCAAAGTTGTTGTTCAACGTTTTCACAATAAAAAAGTTGAACATAGCCGTGGGCTACAAATATAATTTACTTGCAAAAATTGGATATCCGATTAGGCCTGTACTTTGGCTTTTGGCTTGGCCAGGTGTATTGACACCCAGACCTACTAAAAAGTCAACAAAAATTTTAGTGCACTTTTGGACGAGTGAAAAGTTCATTTTTTCACATCCCCACTTTTTGGCATACCATGATCCTGCACATACCCTTATTAACAAATTTATTGATTATATAATTATTTATTAATATCATTTGATTAATGTATAAAATTAAATAATGGATTAAATATATATTTATATTCAATTAATGCATTAAAATATATTTATATATATCAATTTTGGTTCATGACAGTTTGCCCCTCCCAAATTTTTTTTTTCCTCAATCAAATATATATTTTCTTCTTATGATTTGATAGGAAACTTAAGACAAGTTTCCTCTCATCTTCTAAAGAAGTGATCTTATAGTTTGTCTTATGATTGTGCCCATTAAATTTGTCAAAAGAACATTTGTATGATAGTATGCCTCAAATTCTTCTCTTTCTCAAATTATTCTATTATTCTAGATAAACCAAGTAGAATCATCATAGAGTATACACTTGAAAACATATCCATGAATATGTGAAGACATAAAGTATACACAAAGCATACATGCCAATGCATAAAGACATGGTGCATACACATTAATGCAGGAAGACACAAAGCATATATGAAGTATACACATAATTGCAAAAAGACATGGGGCATGCACATAATTGTA
>BSBK01004912.1:930000-1172500 GCA_027943335.1 Chamaecyparis obtusa | reverse complement strand
TCTTTGCTAACAATGAATTGTCTAGGTCATCAAGTGTAGGCGACTCCTCCTAGAAGGTCTATCGACCATCCGAGATTGTTGAGTGCAATGTCAGCAACAAGGAACATGCAAACATCGACGCCTTCATAGTCTATGCCTGGTAAATCCTTGTTTTTCTATATTTGGTTTTGTGTTAATTGTGATTTGATAATTTTTACTTTAATCTTGGGTGCATCTCATAGTGGATTAATTTTGTGCACTAGGAGATACATCGGTGGCTGCTAATGCCAGATACAGATTAGAGTACCTATATTGGTGATAATTCACCATCATTTCCTAGATCTACCCATGTTTCTAGCATGGTAGTTATGTAGACATCATTATTGATGGATGATAAAGAAATGATGCCTTTAAAATGTCTTAAGCTTCTAGATACTTTAAAATTATTATTATTTATATTGTAATTGTAATTTACTTATTCATAACAATTTTTGGATTGATGATCCCATGACATTTTTGCAAAAAAATATTATTTTTATAAGATGCTTTATGAATTGACATTGAAGATATTCGGGCCCACCATACGTACAAGGTGGAACATCATAAGTGAACTAACCCTATCCCACTATTTTTATTTCATATCATTAATTGGTACAATTTTTTTTCATTTCATTCAAGCCTTTTCTTTTACTATATTCAAGGTACGCAACTTTAGTTAATTTTTCTATTTAAAAATTTTGTGTTTTTTCTTAAAAGTTGGAACTTACAAGAAAAAAATTTAAAAGATCAGCTCATAGAAGATTTAGAGCATGATTTTGGTAGTAACATTCTTGAGGAGAAGAAAATTTCAGAAAAATCTTCCAAACATCTTAAGACTGTGAGGGACTCATATAGAAGGAGTCTCGTCCAGATTCCAAAGTACGAGCATCCTCCCTTTATTTTAGTGAGGAATTGGAATGAATTCATTTTGGATGCAAAGGAGAAAGAGGATACTCAAAGAGGAATTACACCAACAAATGAGAGAAGAAGGTATGTGATAGAATTAACTACAACTAGAATGTAATTATGCACTAATTAGTGATCTTTATATCTATCTAATCTAACATATTTCAAACTTTTCATAGGTTGCAGGACACATCAAAGGCAAAAAAGGTGAGACTACAAAAGATTGGGCAGCACAAACTTGGCTCTGGTGGTTATTCAAAAATTCAAGCATGAATTGTATGTAGCAGTAAATGAATTTCGGATCAAATTTTTTATAAATTGCAAATAACTTTGTTTAATCAAAAAATGCAGGGCTCAGAATTTAATTTAGAGGCATGACATAACAAAAAAAAATTGCCTTCAAGGAAGGCTATCAATCCATGGCTGAACGCCTATGCCAAGTTTTCACTGACCCAACCCAAGAGTCTCCCACATCGGTTGAACTAGTAAATATGCCAAATGAAAAATATTTGAAATTGAATACTTCAGCAACAATCTATTTGATGTTAATTTCCAACATAAATTGACTATTTTTGTTTTTAAAAAGAAAACAATGATAACAATGCGCATGACATTGCAATGCAACCTCATAATCCTAACATAGAACCTACGCCACATGATGAAGGCCCTGATGTGCATCGCAGTGTCGATGGAGGTGTTCATTTTCTATCAAAAATTAACTATGTAATTATTAATACAATTTAATAACTTAAATTGAAATTGTGTAAAAATTTTTGTGTATATTTTAGAGCATACAAAACGTCATGCCGAATGAGTGGAGGATGTTTGGAGTGATCACCATGTAGATGATGTGGCACATTCAGGTAAAGAAAATCTTTGTTTTGTTCTTTTAAATTTATTTTTTGATTTATAGTTCTTTTAATTAATGAAATACTTGTAACACTAATATAAAATGGTGTGAATTTAACCCATGTTGTTGTTATTGCAGTGGACCCCCCTTTGGCGCAGCAGCCTCCTGTTCCTAAATGCATGAGGAGGAGACATGAGTTAAGATTAGAAGTAGTAGATGAGGGGAATGAAGAGGATAATCATGCTCCGCTTAGCTGTTAACTTAAAAAAAATGAGAAAGAAACAAAAAAAAAATGTAATTAAATGTTGATGAATGATGTATTAATGAATTATTCATGAATGTTGTGCGTTAATGAATTTTATGTGTTAATGAATGTTATGTGATTATATCGATTGAATGTTATATTTCAAAAATGGATGAATGAATGTTATAAGATGTTAATGGGGAATTTAGAGTGATATTAGGGGGGGTGGGGCCAAATGAGCTTCCACCTTCACGTGGTTGGCCTTGTTAAGTAGAGAATATTAAACTATTCTCAAAACCAAGTGGTGCAGGAGCATCCATTGCTAAAACCTAAAGTTTTTCATTTTCTTGTGACTCCTAGCATGTCTTGTGGATGTCTAAGTCCTAAGTGTATTCTATTAGTCTTCTGACTAACTTGTAAGGTTGGGTTCCAAGATTTGGCATTCATAAGCCACTTGGTCAACCATGGTCAAAGGGCCTCCAAAACTTAGGATTTAGGTTTTTAGATGTTTTAAGTCATTTCAAGTTAATAACGAGCCTTAGGTTCACATTTTATAATAAGATTGCACTTCGGGTGCATATTTGTAAATGTTGTCAAAAGTTGTTAAGTGACTTTTTGACAACTTTGCAAATTTGGTTGTTAAGTCTAAATGACTTCCCCAATGGATTTTTGGTTTGAAAAGATATTGTAACCATTGGGGAATCCTTTCATAGCCCTTTTAGGTGGGTGGAAAGCAATCATAATGTGATTTTCATTTTGAATCAATAAAATATACTCATTTTTCCTACAACAGTCGACTTCTTGTTCCTTGTGAAGTTCCGTACGATCACTATTGATGATGAAACTGGTTGGGATGTATGAATAATTTAATTATCTCTCTATTGATTATGGTTTGAAGTTTTGAAGTGCCCATAAATGAGAGTTTGAGTTATTTACTTGTGAATTGTCCCGAAACACTCCAAAACTAGGGTTTCTGCCTAAATTTTCATTTTTATCTCATGTCCACCCTTGGAAGGTTCTAATCCTTAGTGGAATAAGAGAATTTTATGTTGTATCAATAAATCTGGAGTTATTTTGTAGGAAGGTGAGTGCTGGACATTTTTTTCAATGATTTGGGGTCGACATCTCTATGTGGCGAACACTAAATAGAATGTTAAACTAATGATAGTCATACTTTGGGGTTGAATCAAACCTTGCAAACAAAGTTGGAGTAGTTTGGGGTCATGCCTAATGCAATCCAAACACTATTTTTGTCTTTCCATAAATCCTTGGGGTACCTCCTTTAAGGTGACCTAATTGCCCAATTAGGCATGTATGATCTTGTTAAGATACAGTTTGTTCCTCAAGACTTTAGGACCCGTGGCCTTGGGGATTTGTAGAATTCCTTAGAGGGTATCTAGAACTATATCTAGTTCCCTAAGCATAGTGATAATTTTGAGAGTTGTAACCTCATAACCTGATAGCTAGACCTACTAGGAATTGAAGGCTCATTTAAGGAATAGTCATAAAAGGAATGCCTTGGGTTTGATAAATGGTTGGAACATATTTCATTGAACCTACTAAGACCTTAAACAATTTGGTTTGACCCCACAAAGTTAAGATTATCATTTTCCCCCCTTATGAATCAATTTGATATTGGTTACAAAAGGATTAGTTGCAAAAAGTGTATCGCACATCTTGATCCAAGTATTACATTCATGTCAAGATGTTGTGTGGAGGTTTTGTGAAGGTATTTTAAAGGTGTGAGGTTTAATCTTAAGATGCTATAGCTACAATCAATTGGTCCATCATGCAGGAAGATGCCCTAAGAAGAGAAACAATAACCAAGGTGAAAGAAAAACACAATTGGTCCAAGAAGACAACCAAGAACTAGAAGCTAAAGAAGGGACAACCTTGATGATGAGACAAACCTTTTTGCAAGTACCACATGCTCAAGGACCACCACAAAGGAAGAATTTGTTCATAAAAAGGATTAAGTTCCAAGGAAAATTATATAACTTGTTAATAGACTCTAGTTCAATAAAGAACTTAATTTCTAAAGAAATGGTACAGAAGTTAGAATTGCATAAAACACCACATCCTTTTCCTTATAATGTTTCTTGGCTCACTAAAGGATAGTAAACATTAGTAACTGAACAGGCTATGGTAGAATTTTTTGTAGGACACTTCAAGGATAAAGTCTTATGTGATGTAGTACAGATGGATGCTTGCCATCTTCTACTTGGAAGACAATGGAAATATGACATGGATGCCACATATAGTGGTAGGAAGAACACATATACCATTATTAGGGATGGTAAAACTTATACTTTGAAACCACTACATGAACAAAAAGTAGAGAAAGAACCTACTATAATTATGATAGGAGAAAAATAAATGGTGAAAACATTGAAGGACTCTGAAGAAGAAATTTTTATACTGATAATGAAGCCTAAAGCAATGGAAGAATCTGACAAAATAGTACCCATACTAGTAGAGGTCAAAGAGTTTCTAAAAGAATACAGTGATGTCATAGAAAATGATCTACCCTCTTCCCTCCCACCCCTTAGAGATATCACTCATCAAATTGATCTAATACCAGGTGCTTCCTTACCCAATAAATCACCCTATAAGGTGACTCCAAATCAAAATGCAAAGATCTCAAGACAAATCCAAGATATGTTAGCTAAAGGCCTAATACAAAAAAGTCTCAGTCCTTGGCAAGTTTCTTTTGTCTTAGCACCTAAGAAGGATGGAACATGGAGGCCATGTACTAATAGAAGGGATATAAACAAAATAAAAATCAGGTACAGGTTCCCTATTCCAAGGATTGAAGACCTACTTGATCAACTTGGGACTACTTACTACTTTTCCAAAATAGACTTAAAATATGGATATCACCAAATCAGAATCAGGCCAAGGGATGAATGGAAGACTTCATTTAAGACCATTTAAGGGTTATTTGAATGGATTGTGATTCCATTTGGGCTAATTAATTCCCCAAGCACATTCATGAGACTCATGAATGATATTTTCATTGATTTCATTCGTAAATTTGTTGTTATCTATCTTGATGGTAGACTGATTTTGAGTAGTAGCAGAGAAGAACATCTAAACCATTTGGATTAGGTGATAAAGAGACTTCATGACCACAAGATAATAATCAACTTGGATAAATGTACCTTCATGCAGAAAGAACTTACCTTCTTGGGGTTTTTCATGTCTAAAGGAACACTAAAAATGGATCCAATTAAGATGGAGGCCATTTTCAATTGGCCCACTCCAAAAAACCAAGGTGAGGTAAGGATTTTTCATGCTCTTGCTACTTTCTATATAAATTTTATAAAAAATTTCAGTCATGTATGTGCTCCTATGCTAGACACCATTAAGGGTGGCAAGAAAACAAAGTTTTCTTGGACTAATGAAGCTAACAATGCTTTTGAATATTTGAAGAACATGGTTGCTCAATATCCTATCTTAACCTTACCTAATTTTAGGATGGTATTTACTGTGGAAATAGATGCTAGCAACCTAGCTATTGGTGTTTTCCTAAGTTAAGAAGGTAAGCCCATAGCTTTCTTCTCTGAAAAACTAAATGATGCTAAGAAAAGATACTCAACTTATGACCTTAAATTGTATGCAATAGTACAGGCTCTCAAGAAATGGTGACACTACCTTTTAACAAAAGAATTTATTGTCTATATTGACAACCATACACTAAGTTTTCTAAATTCTCAAGAAAAATTGAGTGTTAAGCATATAAAATGGATGGAACAATTGTAAGCCTATACTTTCACACTAAAACACAAAAAAGGACAACAAAACAAGGTTGTAGATGCCCTCAGTAGAAGGGTTGGTCTGATTGAAGAAGTAAAACTCAAAAGCATTGGGATTGATGCTCTGAAACATTTCTATGTAGGTGATCTAGACTTCAGAGAAGCATTCAAGGTTTGTTCTCAACTAGTAGGGAAGTATCACACTGAATTCTTTGAATTTCTTATTCAAAATGTTATTTTTCTCAAAGGTCTCAACTATGCATACCTAGGTGTTCTATGAGGCTAAATATCATAAAAGATAAATATTGTGGTGGCATGGGTGGCCATTTTGGCATAGATAAGACTCTACACTTAATTAAGAGAAGTTTCTTTTGGCCAAAGATGACAAATGATGTAAAGAAATTTGTGGAATTCTACACCATCTATCAGCAAGAAAAGGGTGTGTCTACAAACTAGGGGTTATACCAACCTTTGCCAATACCTACTAGGCCTTGGGAGTTCATCTCCATGGACTGTGTCATGGGCCTTCCTAGAAGCAAACATGGATTTGACAGTTTGTTTGTCATTGTTGATAGATTTAGTAAGATGGTGCACTTTGTCCCTTGTAAAAGCACAAATGATGCCTCCCACATTTTCAAACTCTTCTTTAAAGAAGTTGTCTGAATTCATGGGCTACCAAGAACAATAGTCTCAGATAGGGATGTCAAGTTTTAAGGACATTTCTGGCATACACTCCATAAGAAATTGGGAAAAAAATTAACTTACAGCTCTGCATATCACCCACAAACTGATGGCCAATCAGAAGTGGTGAATAGATCACTTGGAAATCTCCTCAGGTGTCTAACTAAGCAACATAATCAAAGTTGGGATGTCATCCTCCCATAGGAAGAATTTTCTTTTAATGATTCCCTTGATAGATCCACTAGCAAGACACCTTTCCAAATAGTCTATGACTTGCACCCAAGAGGCCCATTGGATCTTATAGACTTACCCTTAGATTTCAGAGTCAGTGCTAACGGAGGAGAATTGGCAAAAATCATTGCCCAATTCCAAGAAGAAGTAAAATCTAAACCACTGCAGACTACTCAAAAGTATAAGGAGTAGGCAGATAAGAGAAGAAGAGAATTTCATTTCAAGATTGGGGATAAAGTATGGGCATATCTCAGGAAGGAGAGGTTGCCAAAGGGTAGATACTCCAAGTTACACATTAAGAGAGTAGGCCCTTGCAAGATTTTGTACAAAATGGGTGAAAATGCTTATGAAATATCTCTTCCCCCTACTTTGTCTATTTCTCCAATCTTTAATATAGTAGATCTAACCCCTTATAAAGGTGATATAGGATGTGATGATGTAGGTACTTCCACCATCTTAGATCCTTCAGATTATGTCATAAATCTCCCTCCTAAAAAACCGGTTGAGTTTAAAAAATCGGTTGAGTTAGAATTGATCCAAGAATCTAAAGTCCTCAAAAAGACTAGATCCAATACATATATGCAATACCTTTTTAAGTGGAAAGGCCTTACTAAGATTGATGCTACATGGATAACAGAAGACCAAATCAAACAACATGGCACTACCATTGACCAACTTGACTCAAGTGGGAACTTGAGTTCTAAATCTCATGGGGAGCATGGTGCAGGCACACCCATTGCTACAACTTGAAGCTTTTCATTTTCTTATGACTCCTAGGGATTCTTGTGGATGTCTAAGTCCTAAGTGTATTCTACTAGTCTTCTGACCAACTTGTAAGGTCGGGTTCCAAGATTTGGCATTCATAAGCCACTTGGTCAACCATGGTCAAAGAGTCTCCAAAACTTAGGATTTAGGTTGTTAGATGCTTTAAGTCATTTCAAGTTAATAATGAACCTTAGGTTCAAATTTTATAATAAGATTGCACTTCAAGTGCATATTTGTAAATGTTGTAAAAAAGTTGTCAAAAGTTGTTAAGAAACTTTTTGACAACTTTGCAACTTTGGTTGTTAAGTATAAATGACTTACCCAATGGATTTTTGGTTTGAAAAGATGTTGTAACCATTGGGGAATTCTTTCATAGCCCTTTTAGACAAGTGGAAAGCAATCATGATGTAATTTTCAGTTTGAATCAATAAAATATACTCATTTTACCTGCAACAGTCGACTTCATGTTTCTTGCAAAGTTTTGTACGATCAATATTGATCATGAAACTGGTTGGGATGTAAGAAGCATTGAATTATCTCTCTATTGATTCTAGTTTGAAGTTCTAAAGTGCCTGAAAATGATAGTTTGAGTTATTTCTTTGTGAACTTTCCTGAAACCCTCTAGAACTAGGGTTTTCACCTAAATTTTTATTTTCCGCTCATGTCCACCCTTGGAAGATTCTAATCCTTGGTGTAATGATAGATGTGTATGTTGTATCAATAAAATTGTAGTTATTTTATAGGAAGGTGAGTGTTGGATATTGTTTTCAATTATTTAGGGTCGACATCTCTATGTGGTGACTAGTAAATAGAATGTTAAACTAATGACATTCATACTTTGGGGTTGAATCAAACCTTGCAAAAAAAGATGGAGTAGTTTGGGATCATTCTTAATGCAATCCAAACACTTTTTATGTCATTCCATAAATCCTTTGGGTACCTCCTTTAAGGTGACCTAATTGCCAATTAGGCATGTCTGATCTTGTATCTGGTTCCCTGAGCCTAGTGAGAAGTTTGAGAGTTGTAACCTCATAACCCGATAGCTAGATGTACTAGGAATTGAAGGCTCATTTAAGCAAAAGTCATAAAAGGAACTCCTTGGGTTTGATAAATGGTTGGAACATATTTCATTTAACCTATTGAGACCTTAGACAATCTGGTTTGACCCCGCAAAGTTAAGATTGTCATTTCCCCCCTTATGAATCAATTTGATATTGGTTAAATAAGGATTACTTGCAAGAATTGTATCACACATCTTGATACAAGTATTACATTCATGTCAAGATGTTTTGTGGAAGTTTTGTGAAGGTGTTTTAAAGGTGTGAGTTTAGGCTTGGTGGGTTGGTGTTTGTAGCCCTTTATAGAAGGTTTTGAAGGACTGATTCCCTCATTTCCTTGTCTAGCCTAGCACCTGCATCACCAAGTGAAGCTCAAACTAAATGAATGATGTAGATTAAATGGTCAAAAACACCTACTAGTCCTATTCCACATGGTTCAGTGCCCCTTTTGATGCAGAGGCGTCCCTCAACCTCACTCTAATAAGTCAATATGTTGTACTTGTTCTTTTCCCAAGATATTCACTAAATTCCATTACCTTCAATGCAAATCCAATGGCCAGACACTCCCATAAGTCCTATTCCCCTAGGTAAAGTCAAGTCCTATTCTCTTTGCATACAGTTCTTATAATTCCTTCAATATGATAGTATCATTTTGATGCTTGACTTGTCATCATTAACTAATGAGTTATTGTTGATTTCTTGTTTTTATCATTCTAGATCACTATTTTTTATCTCATAGTTTATCTTTTATTTTTCTTACTTCCCAAATAGTGGATATCTTTAATCTTACCTTCACTATCCAAAATTTCTAACTTTGATTATTTTCATTGTTCACAACAATTTTTATTCACTTCCCCCTTATTGTCCACTTCCCCCATATTGTACCAAGTACTCCTTCTTTCACCATGTATTTTCCTTTACAAAATCACAACATTTTTTTTATTGCTAAATCTTTATAGAAGAATCTTATTTTATGCAACATTTTTATCAATTATTAGCATTTATGGATTATTAGGGGACCTTAACGTGAATAAACCATGATTTCATTTCTTGTAGGTTGCTTGTGCTCTATTCATGGCAGAGGAAAATCTTGATAACTTCTTAGAGGCTAAGAACATTTTAATACAAATGGGAACCTATTTTCAAGTACATGTGAGTAATTCTAAGTCCTAACTATTATTTGTTCTTTTATTCTTGTAAAATCCTCCATTTCCCCCTCCTTTATTATTATTATTCTTCTCTGTAATTCTGGATTTTCTCCCTGCGATTATATCCCCCCATCAGAATGATTTTGTGCTAGGGCATCAGATCTTAGACTTTATTATTTATGTTCATGAGAATATCCATTCGCTGGAGGTTTCATAGAAACAAGGGTTCCCCATGAAGGGTGACCTTAATAAAGCTTACGATAGAGTGGATTGGGACTTCCTCCACAAATTTATTTTGGCCTTTTGTTTTCTGAGGTGTGTTGTGAACCTCATCAAGCAACTTATATCCACACCTTCTATTCCAATTCTAGTTAATGGTTCAGCTTCCAACCTCTTCTTCCCTTATAGAGACCTCTGCCAGGGTGATCCTATTTCCCCCATCCTCTTTTCCATTTTGGATGAATGCCTTGGAATATTGTGCTCTAAATGGGTTCATGATGGTTTAATTCAGGGTCTAATACCCTCTTCTTCCTACCAACCTTGCTCTCAAGAACAATTTGTTAATGACATTATCCATATGGGCTCGTCCTTAATTAAAGAAGCTAGAAATATCAAGAAAGCTCTGAATGCCTAATCTTCTACTATGGGCCAACTTATCAACTGGGAGAAGAGCTCACTTTTCTTTATCAATACTCCCTATATAGAAAACCAAAAATGGTGACCTTTCTTGGCTATAAGATCTCCTCTTTCCCTTCTAGCTACCTGGGTCTTCCCCTGGGTCTGAAACCCCCAGACTCTTTCTAGAACAACATTGTTGATAATTTCAACTATAAGCTTGTTGGTTGGAAAGGGGCCCTCCTTAGTCAAGCTGGGAAGATTATCTTGCTCAAAGCCTCCCTCCAGAACCTTCCTATTTATGCTTTGAGCCTATTCAAAATCCCTTCTAAGATTTTTGACACTATTGAGAGATTGTAGAAAAGATTTTTGTTGTCTGGTACGAAGAAAAAAAAAAGGATCTATCTTATGTCCTGGGAGAATGTCTACAAACCTATTAAGAATGGCGGTCTTGGTATCTAAAAAATTAAAGACTTCAATCTGGCTTTGCTGGCTAAGAAAATTTGGAGAATTTTTTAAGAAGAAAAAGATTGGAATAGAATCCTCAAATCTAAATATCTTTTTCCCACCCCTACCATTGACAATTTCCTCTCCTCCCTCCTCAATGTTCAGGGGTCTTTCATCTAGAATAGTATTATGAAAGCTAAATCTCTTGTTGTTAAAGGTGTTAGGTGGATTATTTGAAATGGCAGGTGTTAGTGAGCAGATTTGTCTTCCAATAAAACCTTCAGAATAACCCTTATTTACCCAAACATGGAAACACAATAATCCACTAATAATTGGGTCACTTTGCAATGAGATTGTGCAAGCACCCTCTGAATTTTAATAAGGTACAACTCCCTTGTAAGATTTGCAATGAATCTTCTAAACTATAAACATGAATGCTTTTAACCGAAAATCATAAAAGGAACACAAACATCTACCCATGAACACAGAATAGATGCAAAAGAAAAGAACAACGGATAAGTGACACAAATTCCACTTATGAAGGCCCTGCATAATAGAGAAAATGCAAGAGGAAAGGCATAACATTCTCTTCCAAATACACAAATGATCAAGGCTCAAAGACCAAATAAAAAATATGTATTGTAATCAAATAAGACAGAATTAAATTTAGAGATAACTGAATCAATTCAAAGATTGATTTCAATCAAAAGACAAACATTTAGACTCAAAGATCTGATCTATATTTATCTTTCTTCTCTAGACATGCAAAAAGATGACACAGATCTTCTTATTCCTGCACTCACAAATTACAATTTGAAAATGAAATCTCATTCCTTTCTCACTGCAATTACAAACTAAAACTAGAAAACTAAACCCCTCTGCCTGAAGCCCAAAGTCTCCAGCCAAAGCTAAAAAAAATGGAACCCTTTTACTATGTTTCTGTGGTCTATTTATCTTCTCTACTGTCATTGATCTTTTTTAGTTATTATAATAATTGATTCTTGAAACTTAACTGTTTGATTCTTTCCTTTCATCTTTTCTTGATAGCTTTATTTCTTTGAATTTTATGACATTCACCTTTTAAAGGTTTTTGACTTAATCAAATGTCATTTTAGCATATTTGGACAAGTGGGAAATGAATACATTAGTCCAAAATAATAATAAAAATTTGCTTCTTGGCGGATTTTTTTATGACAGTCAAATTAGGTCTCGGTGCGTAGGCCATAACTAATTATTCCACCATTGGATTTCCTTCATTTTCTGATATGTTTTGTCATTCCTAATTTCACACAACTTGACCAGAGAGATCAAGAAAATTATGTCCGAGGAAAAATTTATTGAGTTCTGAGTGGAGGTATATAAAAATGCCAGAATAACCAAACTTGTGTTAATGTTATCACCAATCTTTCACATCTTTTGCACTTGGTAATGAAGGCACTTAACCATTCTTATAAAAATAATATCAAATAGGAAAATATAATGTTTTTTAGCCTTGAATTTGTTTACTATGCCTCTGAACTAAAATGAATCATGTTGAGCCCAAATGTTCCTACATGCACTTCCCTGCATTAATTTGAACCAATCTGAACCAGTGAACTGCACCTTTGAACCTACAAACCTTCTTATGCAAACTGAACCACTTCAAACCTCTTTGAACCTTGGTTTGAAGTAATTCAAAGAGGTTCAAGACCTTAAACTTGAAATTTTATTTTTGGGGTCTATATGGGTACCAATATGGGCTCTAATTGTGGGACTATTTTTAACACAAAAACAAAGAACTCCAGCAATCTCTGGGCAAAGATAAGTGCCTTATCCATTGGGTGAATAGAGTCACAAGAATATAGAGAGAAGGGAGCTACTTGCAATGTGGGTGGAGGGGAGTAGGGCTAAACTAACAATCTAGAAAAGAGGACAAACAAAAAGCCATAACAAAGAAGACTAAACTACGCACATCAAAAACTTGCAAAGGGAAAAAATATTCACAAGTATACACATAAGCAGGAAACTCCTACCTCAAGAGGAAGGAAGAGAATAATTCTTACATGACCATTAACCAGCTGCAAGAAATATGAGCCCCTTCGAAATAGTGGATTGTGCCTCAAAGGAGAAGCCCCAAACCACTGCTCTTTGATGACTTCCTCGCTGCTGTCCAATAAGCTAATACCATGCAGAAATTTGATTACCCACCATTCTTTCCCAAAAAGATAAATCTCACCATAATGTTTGGCATCCTCCAAAGATTTGTCTATAACATCACACATGCAAGATTTCATTCCAAGCTAAAAAAAATAATGTTCAGAAACTTCTTCAAGAATAATTATGCATTGTTCATGGTTGCTGCTAGCAAGATCATTTTTCTTTACATATTCATTTGCAACATGACTAGTTTCAGCAAAGAAAGAAAATTATTCCATCATGGGATCAAATCTTTCATTAAAGTTTACTTCATCTTTATCAATAATCAAGTCATTGTCAAATATGTAAAATATTTCATCTTTCCCTTTTGCCAATGCATTATCACATATTTCAGCATTATTTTCAAAATCCAAACCAAAAAAATCACTTAAGGGAGAATGAAAAGAAGATTCATTCAACATCTCACTTTCATCTAGATTTGGAGTGATACCCAAGCCAATCCAAGAGAATTTCAGTGGTGGAAGAGAAGACAAAAATCTGTTCATGATTTCTTCTTCTTCAGGAAGAAAGCTGTCATTCAATATTGGTACTAAGCCATTCACGGTTTGAAAGATAACTTGTGAATCTCTTCCATGAAATGGGGTTTCAATATGAAAAGAATTCTTCCTATTATTCAGCTTTCCCTTACCAACCATATTGCTGGGTTAATAGGAAACTAAAGAGGACTGCTCATAAATTTTGAAACTGGAAAAATCATTTTTAGCTACCTCACTAAAGGTAAAAGATTGATGTTTTGGTAGCATGTTGTTCTGCAACTCTTTGTTAACCGGACATTCCAAAACACAATCATTATTAACATTTTCATACTTGAAACTTTCTACCTCAGCAATAGAGAGATATTCTGATGCAACTTCATTCTTTTTATTTGCAGGCACTCTAATGCTATCTTGGTGATCAAAGACTGCATAATTATGAGAGATGAAATAAGATGATATTACTGGAGGCTCCTCATCATCAACTGTTAGCTCTTCTTTCAGCCTTGCAACCTTTCCTTCATACTCCTCCAGATACTTAAGTTTGTGAAACCATACATAGAGACTTCTCCACAAAAGAGTGCTTGCATGATCATCTCCCAGACTGATATTTTCTCTCACAGCCCGAGAGACACCTTCTTTAAAGCAATCCATTAAATCATGTAGTACTTTATCATTTGTCTGGTAGATTTCTATGAAATATGGATTTATCCTGGTCCTCTTCACAACCTTTCCTTTCATCATGATGAATTAAATTAGAGTCGCCAATCCTGCAAATACCAAGATATTTTATAGAATAACTGAGGAAATCAATTTAGCACTGATCTTCAATTTTGATCCCAAGTAGAGTCACCAAAAATTTGTTAGTGAAAATATTTGTCTTCCAATAAAAACTTCAGAATAACCCTTATTTGCCCAAACATAGAGACACAATAATCCACTAACAGTTGGGTCACTTTGCAATGAGATTGTGAAAGCGCCCTCTGAATTTTAATAAGGTACAATTTCCTTGTAATATTTTCAATGAATCTTCTAAACTATAAACATGAATGCTTTTAACCGGAAAGCATAAAAGGCACACAAACATCTACCCGTAAACATAGAATAGATGCAAAAGAAAAGAACAATGGATAAGTGACACAAAATCCACTTATGAAGGCCCTGCATAACAGAGAAAATGCAAGAGGGAAGGCATAACATTCTCTTCCAAATACACAAATGATCAAGGCTCAAAGACCAAATAAAAAATATGTATTGTAATCAAATAAGATAGAATTAAATTCAGAGATAACTGAATCAATTCAAAGATTGATTTCAATCAAAAGACAAACATTTAGACTCAAACATCTGATATATATTTATCTTTCTTCTCTGGACATGCAAAAAGATGACACAGATCTTCTTATTCTTGCACTCACAAATTACAATTTGAAAATGAAATCTCATTCTTTTCTCCCTGCAATTACAAACTAAAACTAGAAAACTAAACCTCTCTGCCTGAAGCCCAAAGTCTCCAGCCAAAGCTATAAAAAATGGAACCCTTTTACTATGTTTCTGTGGTCTATTTATCTTCTCTACTGTCATTGATCTTTTTTAGTTATTAGAATAATTGATTCTTGAAACTTAACTGTATGATTCTTTCCTTTCATCTTTTCTTGATAGCTTTATTTCTTTGAATTTTATGACATTCACCTTTTAAAGGTTTTTGACTTAATCAAATGTCATTTTAGCATATTTGGACAAGTGGGAAATGAATACATTAGTCCAAAATAATAATAAAAATTTTCTGCTAGGCCGATTTTTTTATGATAGTCAAATTGGGTCTCAGTGTAGAGGCCATAACTAATTATTCCACAATTCAATTTCTTTCATTTTCGGATATGTTTTGTCATTCATAATTGTGCACAAATTGACTAGAGAGATCGAGAAAATTATGTCCGAGGAAAAAGTTATTGAGGTTTGAGTGGAGGTATATAAAACTACCAGAATAACCAAACTTGTTGTGCTAATGTTATCACCAATCTTTCACATCTTTTGCACTTGGTAATGAAGGCACTTAACCATTCTTATAAAAAGAATATCAAATAGGAAAAGATAATGTTTTTGAGCCTTGAATTTTCTCACTATGCCTCTAAACTAAAATGAATCATGTTGAGCCCAAATGTTCCTACATGCACTTCCCTGCATTAATTTGAACCAATCTAAACCAGTGAACTGTACGTTTGAACTTGTGAACCTTCTTATGCAAATTGAACCACTTTGAACCTCTTTGAACCTTGGTTCAAAGTAATTCAAAGAGGTTCAATACCTTAAACTTGAAAGTTTATTTTCGGGGTCTATATGGGTACCAACAGCAGGAAAATCAACTTCTAGGATGATCTGTGGATCAAAGACAAACCTCTCATCCAGTCCAATGAGATGGCCCCTCTTGTTGGCATCTATATTAGAAGAATAGGGAGAAAAATATGTGATTACTGGAGAAATAATAAGTGGATTATTCTATGTGGCATTGACCCCCAGCTGAAAAAAGTTGATCTTGACTTGACCCCCTAGTGTTTTCATGGGAATGTTAATGATCAACTCATTTGGTCTCCCATTCCTAGTGGCAATTTCATGGTGGCATCTACGTACTCTTTATCTTACACCTTTGACTCCGAGCCCTTTTGGGCTAAGGTTTGGACTCCTTCCCTTATCCCCAAAATTAACATTTTTTACTGGTTGTTTGTTTAGGATAAAGTCCTTACTACTGAGAATCTAGCTAAGAAAGGTTGGATGCTTCCTAACAGATGCTACCTCTACATGAAAGAGGCAGAATCTTCCTCCCACCTTCTTTTACACTACATTTTTTCTAGGGAGGTTTGGTTGAATATGATGTAGCACTCAAATATCAGATGGATGTTCCTTAGCACCATTAAGGACTTCATATCTCAATGGAACTCTCCTTTTTCTCACAATTTGGGTAAATTGATCCAGAAGTTCATTGCCCCCCATGTTATTTGGAGGATATGGAAAGAAAGAAACAAATGGATATTCAGAAACAACCTTTCTACGGCTTTTTTATTTGGCTCTAAAGCTATTAGAAGTATTGCTGAAAATAGTCACCTGGCTTGCAAGCAAAGACCTAAATTAATGGAAGGAATTACTGAAAAGGATGTCCTCAATAACTGGAACTTATCTTCTATGCCTAAGACTATGTTTAGTAATCGTGATGGTGTTTTCTGGCATTCTCCCCCTCCTGGATGGTACAAAGCTAATTTTGATGGCTCTGGGAAGAGTAATCCTAGCAATACTAGTTGTGGGAGCATTATTAGAAACCCCCAAGGTTGTTGTGTTGTTGCTACTACTATACCTATTAGAATCCAATCTAGCCACATGGTTGAGGCCATGGCTGCCCTTATTGCTTGTAATCTTGCCAAGGATCAAAATTGCACTAAACTCTGGCTAGAAGGTGACTCCATGAATACCATCAACTACATCAAAGGTAATCATAAACTATCATGGAATATGAAGCACGTCATCACCCAAATTAAAAGGCATATTAATGATTTTGAGGATGCCCATGTCACCCATGTGTTCAGAGAAGCCAACATTGTGGTTGACATCTTGGTGAATGTGGGAGCTCATAGTGATGATGTCAGCTACTGGCAAGGAAATCAAGGCTTAAGTAATGAAGTCCTTAGCCTCATAAGGCACGACCAAATCCACCAGAATCCTGGATTAATTAGTAATTATGATGATTAGAAAGGATAAATGGTATAAAAACCTCATGATAGCATCTCACACACTTCAAGGACATGGAAGTAATAAAATAAAGTATGGGTATAGAATCTTCATTTCCTTCTTTAATCCTATTAAAGTGGCAGCCTTCATTAGTTCCCTTTTTCTCTGCATTTGTGTTAGCGATTTTGGCAATTTCCCTGTGCCTAAGACTGGTCGTTGGTTTTCTAGTGAAATGGGGGCTAAATTGAAATGTGAGGAACCAACTATGTGTAAATGGAAGAAGGAGGATAAAGTTTGGGACAAGCTCAAGGAGGGTGGAGTCACACCTTAAATGGAAAAATTACACGGCTACAACAAGGACATCTCCAAGGAGTTCGCTAATAGTTGGAATAATGGTAAAGTTATCCTTTGTGGTAAAAAATTTAATATTATTGAAAAGCTTATTTTTGAGATTACGGGTTTACAAATGTGTGGCTTGAAGTATTATAGAGGTAGGATTATGGCCCATAATGCAGTTAGAATGTATCCCAAATCTGAAGATGAGAAAGCCCTCCTCGTAAAATAGTTTGGGGATTTTTTTCTTGGTAGGCATATGAAGTTGCTCTGTGGTAAGCTTGTCAAAGACCTTATGTAGTACTTTACTCTTGAGGGTCAGTATAATAGAGTCTATAATTTTCATTTCATGTTGGTGAATCATTTTTGTTACAAGAGGAAAATCTCTTTTCCTTACCTTCTACTTCAATCTCTTGGTACTAACATTATGGAGCACAGGAAGAGCCCTGAGAAGCCCATTCTTCATGATGGGCTTATTCTTTTCATTTATGAATATGCCAATTCTAACTTCCAAGATGTTTCCCTAGACTGTAGGAAGAATAAGGAGAAGAAGGGTAAAAGATCCCTCTTGATAGATAGTAACACTCCCAATAAGAAAAAGAAAGATAACCCTACTGAAGAGATGGTCGAAGTAGCCAAATTCCTCACGGGGGAGGCTGGTATGGATATTGATGAAGATATTGGTCTATGTGAGGAAGACAAAAAAAATTGACATGGCCGAAGCATCTAAATTCCTCTCTAAGGAGGTGGGTATGGAAACTAAGGATGATATGGAGGTACAAGAAGAGGATCAAGACCTTAGCAACTACCATGATGAGGAGGATCAAGACCCTCAAGATAATGCTACTGAGCCTTCGTCAAATACTTTGAGTGACAAAGCCATTAGTGCCAAAACTAGGGATTTGGGGATGGAAGGCCCAAATGACAACTATGTTCCTAAGGAGACCACCAAGAGGGAGAAAAATGATGTGGGTACTAGCCCCCAGGATATGATTGGTTCTACTCCTCCTATTACCCTCGCCATGGCTCACATTGAAGATTCTACCAACCCTCAGATAATCCACATGACTCTTGTGGATTATGAAGCCTTGTCCTCTAAGGAGGACATGGATTCTAGGGTTATCTCTAAGAAGGCCGAAGATAAAAAAGAAGAGGGTATTGACAAAAAGGATTTAGAGGAGGAAATTGGGAGAAGCCAAAAGGAAAATGCCGAGAAGGGTAAAGGGAATTTTGGGTTCATGAAAGTTCTCAAAGAGTGTTCTAGTATGGACATGTAGATGAACTCCTAGTTTTATGATGAAATCCAAGATGTCAGTATCAAGTACTCAGAGCTGGAGGATAGCGTGAACAAAATCACCTTGCTACTTGCCAAGCCTGCGAACACTGCCAGTAGCGATGTTGATATGCTTGTTTTTGTCGATGGAAAAGGGATAATGGAGAAGCTTGAACAGAAAATAAATGCTATTGTCAATGTCTACATGCAAACTACCTCCAGCCAAATCCTGAGCATTGAAGATACCCTCAGCATAATAATGAAGCAAAACTTTGAGGGCATGAAGGTGACTATTGATAACCTAAGGGCCCTTTTATTTGTGTTGGAAGGGAACAATGGTCCTATTGTTGTTGAAGATGAAGATGCTAAAGGCACTAACCCTATTGGCCTTGGCTCTCACACTAGAGATAGTACAAAAAAGAAGAAAGTTGATAATTTAAAGGAATCATGGCTCTTTGGAAGTCTATCCAGCAATTCGATTTACTGAAGGAAGACACAGCAAAGTTTATGGAATAAATGTCTTAGCTATGTTGTTTTGGGTTGTCTCTTTTTTGGTGTGTCGATCTATTTTTTGTTGGTTGCTTGTGCTGGAGGGGTCTCTAATGTTCTCTTTCTTGTCCCCCAACTGTCTCTTTTTGCTTTGTGCTTATTCTTCCTACCTTTCATCCTAATGTAAAGGGTTACTATTCCCTTCAAAAACTATTTTATCCTTAATTGAAAACAAATACTCTTTTGTGTTCTTCATAGGATGATTATCTTGATTACTTTTGTGATCCAAAGACTATTGGAAAGGTGAGGCCATTCTCTAATCTAGATTCTAAATCTATCTCAAATATGGTTGCTTAAGTTTCTAATGACACATTTTTATATCAATGTAGGTTATTATATCAATGAGTTTGAGTTGCAACAAATTTCTCATGTAGGTATTATATCAATAAGTTGGAGTTGCAATAGATTTCTTAGCAGACCTTGTGGTACTTTATCATCCAAGGTTGTGAGTTCTTGTATAAGTGGTGCATCTAATCAATATGAAGCCTCTACAACAATAGCTTTTCAAAGGTCATTCTCGAAGGATAATGGCTACCCCACGCAAAAACCATGCATGCACAAGAAAAGGTTTGCATCATTGATCTCATTGTTTTTCATGGAAACAAGTTGATTCAAAGTCTTCTCATGGAGAATTGAATTATGTAAATATGTGTGTGTGTGTGTGTGTGTGTGTGTGTGTGTGTGTGTGTGTGTGTGTGTGTGCATTATATATTCAAAAAATAAGAGAAATATACATAATTGTAAAACTAAGTCATTTCATAGTATGAATCTATGATGTTTGATCATTGATCAATGTCAAATGTCAAAGATAAACATTATAATTCAAAAGAAAATCATCACATTGAATTAGATTTTATGTTGTTACATGCCATAAATTTTTCAAAGATATTGTTAATATTTACTCAGTAACCATTTTTAAACAAAATTATTCTATTGAAAATAAAACCTTTTACAATAAAATCATTGCAAATAAAAAAAATTATTGGTGATCCCTTTACAAAAAAGCCTCCATAGCCCTACCCGTAAACCCATATACAAAACAAGAGTCACATGATCAATCTATGGTAGAATTTGAAGAAAGGCCAATGACTTTGAGCTTGTAGGCACTTCTTGTGTGCTTTAGCCTTCACCATTGGGGAAGCTCTGCATTCTGGTTTAGTTGAGTGCTCCATTATTACAAACTTTATGCTCTTTGAAGATGGTATGTTTACTCTGAATCGTATTCCTATCTCTTGGACTACCATCTTATTATAGTTTTCATTTCCATCACATAGGATTGGATATGTGATGTGGAGGAAGTAGTGGTTTCCCACAAAAACTCTCCTATGGCTTTCTCTTTTCTTTTATATGTTGTGACCTTATTTTCTCCATACTGGGCACTTCTCACACAATGTTTTATCTCCTTATCTTTGATGAGGGTTTTTTTAAAAAATACATGCCATTGATGATCCATGCAGGGCAATACTCCTCCTTCATATTTATGCATTTATAAATTTAGTGGTAAAATATTTATGTCTTACTTGATGTGATGCTTCTATGTTAATTGTGTTCTATAAATCCTTTGAGAAAATGGAAAACCTTTCATACAATATTTAGTTATAACAATTATAGCTTGCATACCTGCTGGAATCAAATCTTCATTATTAAGAATCCCTGTATGTTATCACAAGTATGAATCTAGATATGTTGATATTTATTGGAAGATATGAAATTTGTGTTGATATTTTGCATTTTGATATGCCAAACCTACTCATAGCTGTCATACATCTTGGTGACAAAATTTTGCAAGATTCTTGTATCTGCACTTATATCTAAGACTCAAAAACCCTTGTACTCATCATGTCTGGTGACTTCCATTTCTTTTGTATCTTTTACCATTTTATGCTTTTCCAAAATTTTTATGATGTACTCTCCTTTACATGGCTATATTTCTTATGAGAATATACCATCTTAATTCTATTCATTACTCTTCTATTGTGGTATCTATAATACTCATGGAATTACCTTTTTCCTAAGTCATACATGATAATTGCTCTTGTTTATAACAATGACTATTTTGAGATCATGTCACTGCTTTTATAACCCTGCATCATATATATGTTGATTTTTATTTTTTCAGCAAGACATACCATTGTTATAGAACTAAAAAAAGCATTACCTTTTGTGTAAACATGACTACTTGGTTCTTGATAACCTTCAAATATCTTTTGTCTCGTGCCTTATATATATTTCTTGTTTTAGCAACATATGTATATAATGTTGAAACATTGATTTTCCCTTTGTATCACTTCTCATTCCTGATTATTTCCTTTAACTACATCTTGACAATGAACATTGTATCTTTATTGTCTTTAATCATTAAATTTTAAAAGAACAACACTAGGCGTAGAATATATATATATTTTTCCTCTATTGTATTAATTACTGATATTTTGCATATGCTTCCATTGCATCTTTGTGTATCTTTTACATTCTTTAAATGAATACATATGATATTTTGATATCTTGGAATTGGTGTTACTATAAAGTTCAAAAATTAGACTAACTACAACTCCTTAATCATCTGTTTATATCAACAGTATTTGCTCCATATATCCAGTTTGTATAGACATTCTAATATCAATGATGATGGTGGTAATAGAAAACTTGTAAGGCTATATGAAGTAACACCTTATGATATTCATCTTACTTTCTATGAAATCTATGATACTTATGAGTGCAATGTTGTACCTTTATTTATGCATGTGTATCATTACATGTTACTGCAATTGTTCCTTGATTTCCAAGTGTTGTTCTGATTTATGATAATCATGTACATCATCATGATTGTATCTTTCATTGACATGAACTCGGGATAATCATGATATATTATATAAATTATGTCATATTTCATCTTCCATATGAGGATTTTTGTCTTTTCTATTGTTCAACTCTTTGGTTGTTGTTTCTATTGTGCCCTCAATGCCCTGGAATAGTCAAATATCAGTCAGTTATTTGGCTTCAATAACAATCAAAACACTAAAGTGAATGCATGAATATGTAAAATAAACTCAAGGTAACATTATTACACCATTTCCCAATCAAAGTCACATTTATTCAATCATTAGAATTCACTAGTGTTGTAATTGTACCCTATGGAATAGTGTAGTAATTTGTAGGGAAATATTGTTTTATTGATTGATTCTTTCAGCTAAATGGTGACTTACACATTTAGCGTACTTGCAAGAAGCTATGAAGGAAATTGGGGGGACAAAATAAGAAAATAAAACCCCACTTGAAATGGAGGTAAGTACTTTTTCATGTTAATTTTGGTTTATATAGCATGTTCACCTATAAATTATTCATTAAGGTTTACTAAAACTAGTGAGTATATGAACAACAAAATAGCTACGACCTTCATTTTACTTTAAAGGTAAAAGTTTAGTAATAATAAGTACTTGCAGCTTGTTTGAGCTACATAATAGATACTACTTCTTATACATGTACATAATATTTCTAATAAGAAGATATTTTTTATCAGATTGAGTACAATTTGAAATATCCTTGGAGATGTAGGGTTCCAAGATGGGATACTTGGAATTTTATTCAAATATTCAAACAACAAAAATGTTGGCTTGTCAATGACATTTACAAGTAAGAATTAAATTTTATGTATCATCATTCATATTTCATTATTTCCTTCCAAATAAAATATCAATGCAAATTTAACATTTTCATTTTCTATATATTTTCTAATTGAATAGAAGAAAATAATTTAATTTTGAAAATCCATATTTATGATTTCTTTCAGGATCCCAAATATTTATAGAGAGAAGTCATTTGAAAGTAATTCATCTTGATTTATTGTGTCAACATGTGGAATTTTATTTTCGGTGGGCTTTCTCTCTATTTGAGCCCGAATTGAGTGTATGCAAAATTAGTTTTGCAAAATTGGCCATGTTGATGATGATTATGAAGAAGATTTGAAAATGTTGCACCAATCTAAATTGGATCAATCATCATTTTCAAATATTCTTCATCCCATCAACCATTTTCCAAGAGATGAAAAATATATGGTGAGTGAGAGGAAGAAAATTACCAATCATTTTCTTTGTCAGCAATAATCTAAACAATGGGTTTTGGATATCCAAGCCTAGGATGAGCGTCTTAAGAAGGGTTATGAGTAGATGGCAGTGATTCGAGTACAAAACTTTGACCATCCTACACATCGACAGAAATAGATGTAAGTATTTTCTAACAATATATTGTATGTGTTGTTATTTATGTTATTCAAAATTGAATCTTTCAGTGGTCTTTTTTACAAGTATTATGCTACAAAGATTGTTTCTTCATAATAGTATGGTCCTGATTAGATTGATCATCTTTTGATGATTAGTACAAGAGAGCTAGTGATTGCATGTTGACATTTGGAACTATGTATGGCATGATAGTTTGAATAGTTGACCACACAGTTCATACAAATGTAAATCTGAATAGTACTATCTTGCTTCTCTCATGCCTCTCAAGGCTTACATAGAATCAAACTAACTCCCCTAACCAATCCAAAGTGGTTGGATCTATGTAACTAATCCTTGTTTTTGTAATTTCCCTCCAAGTAAACTTGACTGTTGTTATTCACATATTTAAATTTTAAAACTTATTTAATTAAACTCCCCATACTTTAGGACTTCAAGCCATGTTACATTAATAGATCGACCCCTCATCCTTCATCCTTCATAGGCCATCCATGTGACCCCTTTCATGCCATCCTATTGATTCATATTGGTAGTAATATCATGGTCATATCATTAATAGTATATTAATAGATTCATAACATATATTATTTTTAAAAAAATTGAATATGTTGTCGATTTTTTTACCAACAAAGACTGTACAGTTCGATGATAATGCTATACTCTCAACTTAATTAACCATCGATATTTTGACAAAATGACCTTAAATTTTGATGCTAATGCTATATTGTCGATGTATTCATCGATCAATATTTTGACCATATGTGATCAAAAATGAAGAAAGATATGTCGGCTATTTACACCAACCATATGATTATTTCAACCAACATTGGTCGAACGTGATGAAAGATATGTCAGACATTCTTCACGATTTAAGTGATTATTTTGACATCGGATTAGTTGATAGTTCAACAACTATAAGAGTCAAATATTCAACAATAATTTAAGGTGTCGAATAAGAAATGAATAGAGTTCAACAACAATAATGGTCATTTGGTCGACCAATGTGCATCGAAAAATTAACTAATTCACGTTGAAAATCAGGCTAAAATTTACTAGTGTGAGACCCCAGGAATGCCTTGGCATTGTCAGATATAATAGTTTTTGGTGGACTAAAACAAGTAACAATTCATTCTAGGAAGTTCAAGATTTCACCTTCTATTGCATTCTTTAGAGGTTCTACCTCCATCCATCTGGTGAAATAGTCTGTAGCACTGAGTATCCACTTATGTTTGGCACTAGACACTGGATTTATCATTCTAACAAAATCTAGGTCCCATTACACAAAAGGTTCATCTACCACGATGGGGTGCAAAGGCATAATAGAGTTTTTTTTCTGACCATTATAAAATTGACATTCATGGCACCTACAAACTAAGGCATGAATATCATTCAAAGGTGGATTTGAAGATGTACCTAGAATTATGTTTATTTTCACATTTTCTACATCATTAAAAGGTGCATTCAAAGATGTACTTGCATTGTTGTCTATACTTGTATTGTCTTTTGCATTCACCTCTTTGACATCATCTTCTACATCCATTGTATCCCCCATGTTATCTATAATGTTAGTCTCTTTAATTATTGTGGATCCTGAAACTTCATTGTTATTCATGTGGCTCATCCTCATTCTTCTATCTCTTTGAAATTTGGCATCTTTCTCTTTCTCTTCTTGGATTTCCTCAAAGGTCATAACCCTCCTTACTTTCCTCTTTTGACATTGTTTAATCCCATGATTGATAATTGAAACTAATCACAAGAATGTCTTCAATGGTTGAGTTCTTAAAAAATGCTCCCATTCATTGATTCATGAAACAAGGACTTTTAAAATGTGGTTTTTATTAATGCCTATTGAAAATAAAATATTATTAGTTGGGTATTAAAATAAATTACATATTTGGAAAGTAGACTTTGGTTACTACAACTTCTATTACTAATTTTTTTAAGATTCAATCCCTAAGTGCTTCAAATATTTAGGTCAAATAGGACAAATTTGAAAAATAGGAAAAATAGTTCCACTTTTTGGTTTAAAAGTGGACTCAACTTCTTGTTGGCACCCTTCCTGTTCCCAGGAACAAAATTCCCAAGGTATTTTGTACCTAATAAATCGATCTCAAATTCAAATCATAGGTCAGCTATGTTCTTGGGTTTCATTTCAGGTCATTGTAGCTTCATGTCTATCATCAGTCGATCTTTTTTGGAAGTGCTTATATTTTCTTAATTGGTCATTTATCTTTCATCGTTACATTATTTTCCTTAAATTCATGTCATCCTAATCAAATATCATGAAGGATCATTGCACTCACTTAGCGCTTTAGTCCCACTTGAGCCTATTGGGTCATCTTCCTTCCCATTTGTGTATTAGGAAAAGGTGGACACGTCCCTTGTGTATCTTGCTCACATTTTTCCACTATACACAAAAAAGAAGCTATCAATATGATGTGCTAATGGTTGGATTCATTCCATTCTAAAATCTTAGAATTGGTAGTCTAGTTGTTTCCAATCCAACAACAAGAAACTAAGAACCTATCCAATCTCTGAGATAGAAACTTTCTCACATATCCTATTTCTCTAGGTATGCGTACTATTGCGAGGCTTAGCATTGATCAAGTTTTAGAGGCTAATTTTGTTGGTATTGAGGAACACTGAAGGGTGTGAATTAGTGTTATGAAATTTTTAACCTTAGAAATCTAATTGCATAACCATAAACCAAGTACAATAAAAAGTAAGCAACTGAAACACAAAGCAAACATCCACAAACTCATAACACCATGATTTTTGCATGGAAACCTAGTTAAGGGAAAAACCACTGTGGGGATGGTGTGTGTGTGAAAATTGTACCTGATCTGTAAACACAACACTTCAGTAAAACATTAGAGGTTATCTATAATCAAAATCGTGCAAAATTGAAATCTAATTTAACCAAGTGATTTACTGCCTTCTAGTAGGTGTGAGATTAATGTTCTCAGATTGTTATCGAGATCAGTGACCTAGATGACACCTAAACGAAGGATTTGAATGCCAAACTGATATGAAATATGAATGCAAGTAATCTATTTTTTTGATATTTTCTATGCAATAATAATGAAAAACTGATATGAATCTGTGCTAATATGGAAATTGATATGCAATGCTAATCTAGAAATGATATGATATGAGAATGAAAATTCTAACAATAATATGAAAGCTATGAATTTGAAATTGATCTCACAAAGGTGTCGATTCGCAAGAGCTTTGATTTTCCCAATTCCAATTCTCCAACGTGATTGTGCAAATTTGTGGATGACTTTGGCAAAGTAAGCTTGCAAAATTATGAGATCCTGTGGATGCAAAATTTGAGAGATGAATTATGAAGAGCTGAGCCTTGTTTTTATAGAAATCCAAGGCTTTGGAGGTGCATGGAAGAAAGCCATAAATCACTCAAATAACTCAGGTTGATTTTTGAGTTATTTTTAAATAACAGATAATTAAGTCACAAAAATCATGCAAAAACACAGTTTAACTTGAATTAGAAGTTTAGATCCACTTTAAAACTCAAAAAGATGTTGAGTTTCAAAAAGCTAACAACTTGCATTGATTTTCCAATTTTGAGTTTAACTGGTCCTTGAATGTGCACATGGATAATTATGATTTAATAAATAAATAAAGTGATTTATTCTCAACTTAACTGCTTTTTGAAATAAAATAATTAATTTATGGGTTAATTAACTATTTTACCAAACTTTTATTAAAAATTATATTATTAAATAATGACAACATGCTTTAATTAATTAAATAAGAATTTAATCAATTATTCATAGGAATTTTGATTTATTATCAAAATTAAATAATACAATTAATAATAGATAGAATTAAATTTAATTAAACAATTAAGTGGCAAATATTAAATCTAATTAATTAAATATGCAAAATATTTAATTAATCAAATTTTAGGATAAATGTGATTTATTGCCAAATAATTACAAAATTAAAGATAATTATGATGATTAGGAATATTACTAGGAATATTCCCCGATGTAGAATATAAGATAATCAATTAAGATTCAATGATGTTTAGATGTGCCTTAGGTTAGGACTTTGATGTCGATTTCATTTGATTTGATGATGTAGGAGATTAATGAACTTATAGCCCATTTTTGGGGTATTACAGATGGAACCCACAAATTACTTCTGTAGAAATAATAATAACCTGATTAAGTGATTAAGGGCAATAGTAAAAAATGGAATGTACTTAAATAATATCTTAAAATTAGATGGTGCACGCGGAAATTGCATAGGATGGGCACGTGGATGATGTGAAGGCTTTCACGAATGGAGTTTTTCCAGGTTGTCATGCTGGTTAGAAGGGTTTCTCAGACTTTGACACCTCATTTTCCTCTTTATCTTCTTCCAAGGTTGTGGATAAGGTGGTTTCAGAGGCTAGGGTTGCTACTATTATTGGGTTAAAGAAAGATTCAACTAAGATTAAATAGGGTGATATTCCTTTTGATGATGAAGATATGGCTTGACTAAAATCTTCTGCGCATACTCCTCAATGGGTTCTTCTCAAAGGAAAATAGAGGGACTATGCGATCCTCAAAAATCCAACCTCACCTTTCTTTTGAAGTTTTCGCAGCTCGCAGGATCCTCCAAAGATTACTCAAACTATAAATAATAGTAGGGATACAATTTTTTAATGTATTCTCAGTCCTCATCCCTCTAACCATGCAAGCTTTGATAGGGCATCATTTCATGGTAAACCTCCTAGCCCCCGTCTATCTAAATAGCAATTTCAGACAAACCCTTATCGCCATTTTCATTCCCAGCGGAAGAGATCTTCTCTTCAGCAACCCCCTTTTGATATATGTCAAGATTCTCAACTACCCTCACCCATTCCTTCAATAAATCCTAACCCTAACCATCCCTCATCGATTGTAGAAAAATCATATCCATTTTATCGCTCATCTTTTGTTTCCTCACCTAATCGTATTCTAATTTTTAAACCTTATTTCCTCACCTTCCCTAATAATATACCTATCAAGCAGTCATATTGAACTCCCTTTAAACCAAAGCCATACTCTCCAAACATTGATCTCCCATCTTTATCTCATCAGAAGGAAGAGCAGTTTTACCCATGAAAGGAAGATCATCAACAGCCGACAACAAAACCAAGGGTAATTTTTCCTTTCAATATGATCCGATCTACTGTAGATTACTTGAGATCTTCAGTGCTTGTTGGAAAGTTGAAATCTTTCATGGATTTTGAAATTCTAGTTTCTTGGGCAAGATGCTTTTGGGTGGGTCTTAAGGAATTATTTCTTTATGAGAAAGGATAACGATTTTTTGTGGCAATTTTTTATTCTCATAAATATAAATCGGATGTGCACAAATTTAAGGGTTGGTTCTATAAAGGTATAGGTATCTTCACTATGGCATGGATTCCTCATTTTGATGTCAATTCATCTCTTTTGCTATTCATGCCTCATTGGATTTCTTTCCCTAATCTTCAGCTTGAATACAAATATCCTTCTAAGGTGGAAATTTTGGCCAATAAACTAGGGATTTTTTTTAAACATGATCTTACTCCATTCCTTCAGCCCCACCTTCTTGTTAGAGTATGCCTTCTTATGAAAAAATCAAATCCCTTGCCTGTATAAATTTCAATATGCTCTATGTTTTGGATTTGGGTTCAACATATTGTGTATCAGGATCTATTTACCATAGACATACACACCAATTCTTTGGGCCCTTTTTCATACCAGTGTCAAGATTTACCTAAAGCTTCATCTGCTATTTGCTAGAATCCAATCACTGACCCTAAGAAATGTTCTTTTGTTGGTTCTCATCCTCCCTCGGGTTCTCCTCCTTTACATTTGGTTCCATTTATCCCTACCATCCTCAAATCAGTTGGTGACAATGAGCACATGGGAATTTTGGTCGTATCTGAATCTCTCGTTGGCTTGGAATTATATTTTGGTTTTAAATTAGCTTCATTCATTAAGAATTGTCCTTTTTCCTTATCTAGGATTTCATTTAAAATACTCTCTTATTTAGCTAAGATGATCTTTTCTGAATCCTTTTGTGTGGAAAGTGCTAAACCCTTATCCCCTATCACTTTATAGGTTAACCTTCCATCTATCTTCTCTATATGGATTGATCAACCATTGACCTCTCAAGTCTATTTTTTTTAAGAGAAATATGATAGCAATGTTGTGCAGAATTTAGTTTTCAACAATCAACCTTTTATCCTTGTACCGTGTACTTCTTCCCCTCCATATTCTGATCAAGAGCTCTACCTTATGTCTGATACTATTCTAATCTCAGTAGCATCATAGCTAATTGATGAAATGGTTGTTGAAGAAGGAGTACAAATGTAGGAATTTGGTGATTTTTGTCTTTTCCTTGTTTCAGCAAAAGACTTTGATTACTCTTAGAAATTGTCTTTAGCCCAATCTCCTAGTTCTAAAACTCCTTTGATCCCCGATCTTGAGGTCTAAACCCCAACAAAAAGAGGCAGGAAACCATTGTCATCCAAAATTAAAGAAGTGATTGAAGCCAGTATCCAATCAACATTACTGGATACTTTATCCCCTATTATTAGAACAAGGAGAGTGTGTCACTCTCTTGCCTCCCAATGAAGATTTCTTCCTAGAATGTCAGGGGTTTAAATGCCCGTGACAAAAGAAGGATCAAAAAATTTATTAATCCTTCTCAAGCAGATATCATCCTTCTTCAAGATTCCAAATTATCTCAAGAATCTTATGATAAGTTTATTGTGAAGTGGTCCTCTTGTGATTCAGCTTGTGTCCCCTCCTCTAGTGCTTCTAAGGCTTTGTTGCTCTATCGAATAATAAATGCATTAAGGGTCAGCTTTTAGCTACAAATCCTAATGGTGGCTTATAAAAATTTCTTGGTTTGATGTCAATTTTCTTTTCTTTAACATTTATGGCCTGATTGCTCCACAAGATAAATTTGTTCTTTGGGAATCTTTAACTGACCAATTTAATAAATTTGATGACCTTCCTTTTATCCTTGGTGGGGATTTCAATGCCATCTCATCCTTAGATGAAAAATCTGGAGGGAATCCCATAGCTCAAAGAGTTATAGATGAGTTTTATTTTTTCATTCAGAATAATGCATTATGTGATGTTCCTTCTTCAAATGGACTTTTTACTTGGACTAATTATAGATCTACCTCCCCCATTTCCTCTAGGTTGGATAGATTTATTATATCCTATGATTTAAAACTTCTTAATTTTTCACTCTCTTCAGAAATCCTTGCTTCTTCAGAATTTGATCACTTTCCTATTTCCCTAGACATAATTAAGCCAGGAAATCTAAAAAAAATCTACTTTCAAATTTGAAAGCATGTGGTTTACCCACCCCCATTTTCTTTCCCTTCTTTAGCAATGGTGGGTAAGTGCTCCCTTTTTTAAAGGTACTAGGATGTTCTAATTTTTTAATAAGCTTAAGTTTGTGAAGTCCAAACTTGTAATTTGCAATAAGGAACTCTTCAAAAACATTTTTTAGGAAAAGGCCAAGGTGGAATATGACCTTAAACTGATTTCTGATTAGATTGTAAAGTTTGGTTTAGATTCTAATTCTGCTAAGAAACATAAAGCCCTCCAAATCTATTGGGAAACTCTTTGTTCAAGAGAAGAAATTTATTGGAGACAAAAATCACGAGAACTTTGGTTGAAAGAGCGGGATAGAAATACTAATTTTTTTCATGCTTCTACTAAAATTAGGAAAGCTTCCTCTATTATCCTTTCTATTAAGGATGTTGTATCAGGGGATACTCTAAATTCCTAGTCACAAATTAGTAATGAGGGGGTCTATTTTTTCAAAAGTTTGCTTGCTCCTGTTCCATCTCAAAATGAGAATAGTCATGATATGGATGACCTTCTACAATCCATCCCCTCTATCTTATCAAATAAGGATAATGATCAATTAATGAAGCCCTTCAGTAGTGAAGAAATTCACTTTTTTGTTTTTTCTATGGCACCAGATAAGGCTCCTGGTCCAGATGGTTTTACTATGCTTTTTTATCAGAAATGTTGGGATGTTATTAATTTTGACCTCTTATTGGCTATAGAAGAATCTCATAGGAAAGGCTATATCCTTAAGAATTTTACTAAAATAAATCTTACTTTGATCCCCAAATCCAAAGCACCTCAAACCTTTGCAGATTTCAGACCTATTTCTCTATGTAATTCTATTTATAAGATCATTACCAAGGCAATTTATCTTAGACTCAAACCTTTCATTCCTAGATTAATTTCTCTTCAGCAAGAAGGTTTTGTTCCAAGTAGGGATACATCTGATGGTGCATTAGTCGATTTGGAAGTCCTTCATACTATTGATTCTTTTTAGATTCCTTCTTTTGTGGTTAAGTTAGACATGATGAAAGCATATGACAAAGTGAGTTGGTCATTCCTTTTAAAAGTTCTTATAAAATTTGGATTTTCGCATTCATGGTGTAAATGGATTAAGAATTGCCTATCTGGTGCATCTTTTTTAGTCTTAATTAATGGTAGCCCTTCTAGTTTCTTTCACGCCACTCAGGTATTTCATCAAGGAGATCCTTTATCCCCCTTCTTATTTATTATCATGGAAGAAGAATTTAGTATAACTATTTAGAAACACAATCTCCCTTCCAATTGGAAAGGTATAAGCATTCCTAACTCAGATTTGTCTATTTTTCATAATTTCTTTGTTGATGACACCCTGTTATTTGGAAGATCTTCTATTCAAGAGGCTAAATGCATTCAAAAAAAATTGGACACATATACTTCTGGATCTAGACAAATCATCAACCCCCTCAAATCCAAAATCTATATGTTGTTTACTCCAGATTTTGTTCAGCGGAGAATTACTAATATCCTTGGATTCCCGTAGATGATCTACCCTCTACCTATCTTGGTATTCCATTTTTTCTTGGTCAAATTAAAACTTCTTACTAGGATAATGTAATTAATAGACTAAAAAATAGAATCTCATCTTGGAAGGTAAGATGGATCTCGCTCTCTGGTAGGATTCTATTAATTAAAACTATGCTAATAGCTATCCCTAATTACTAAATTTAGATTCTTCAAGCCCCGAAGTCAATAATAAATCATATTGAAAAAATTATTCGATCCTTTCTTTGGACATCTAATATGACTAATGAAAAGAAAGTTCCTCTTGTCTCTTTATAGAAACTCTCCAGCAATAAACTTTCGGGAGGGGCAGGGTTACACAATTTATCCTTTAGAAACAAGGCATTTGATGGGAAGTTATTTTGGAATATTTATTATAAGCCACATTCTCTATGCTGTTAGATTATGCAAGCCAAATATCTAGATTCTTCTAATCCTAATAGAATTTTTACCATATCTAACCCTCCCTCTGGCTCTTCTACTTGGAATTTTATGATATCATCTAGAGAAGTTGTCACAAATTTTCTATCCTAGCAGGTCCATAATGGCTCTAATGTAGCTTTTTGGAAAGACTCCTGGAATGGATTCCCTCCATTATGCTCCTTAAATTGTCTAGAATAGGTTATGAGGGTCTCCATCCTCCACTGGGGTGAGTTGCTTGTGGATTATGTGGACCATGTGGATATTTTATCACATAAGGTAATCTAGAAAGATCCTTTTGGCCTCCCTATAGACATAAATCTTGCTAGGGAATTCTCTGTTGTCCTCACAAATAGATCAGTTTAAATGTCTAAAGGTAATGATAAATTATTGTGGTGCCCTTCCAAAAATGGCTTGTATTTTATAAAATTTGGTTATGTGGCCCTTCAACAAATGGCTAATCATTGCAATCAATGATCTTTTTCTTTCTATTGGGATAAGTCTGTTCTCCCCAAAGCTAGAGTTTTCTCTTGGCTTTCTATCGAAAGTAGAATCCTAACCAGTGACAAGTTAGCTAGACTCCAAATCTCCTCCCCCTTTAATTGTGTATTATGTGACATGCATATAGAAATAGTGGATCATCTCTTTGTTCACTATCATTTTGCCCATCAATGTTGGTCCTTTTTTATGGAAAAGTTATCGATATATTTCCCTCTCCCTAACTCTCTTTGGGAGCTCTTTCAATCTTGGCCCACTTTATTTGTAAATTCCTTATTTGCATGTTCATGGATTATCATTCCTTCTTCAATTCTTTGGTCAATTTGGTGGGAAAGAAATAAAATATTTTTTAGAAAAGCTAGCTCAGATATTTCTTTAGTCCTCTCCACAATAGAAAGGCTTATATCTGAGTAAGTTAATAATATGTCCTCCTATCATTTTAATCCAAATACCAATTTTTCATCTTGGGACAGTCAAGCAACCTCTTCTTGGAAACTTATTTCTTTCCCTTCTCCCATTTTTCCTCACATTAGAAAATCCCCTATTTGTAGATCCACAATCAAATGGAAACCACCTAACTTCTCTCATATCAAGCTAAACTTTGATGGTTCTTTAAGAGGGAACCCTAGTGAGTCAGGAATTGGTGTTTGCTTGAGAGATCATTTAGGTAAAGTTATTTCTCTCTCTAAATCTCATATTAGTCCTAGCACTAATATATGGTAGAAGTTGTTGCCCTATTAGAGGGTTTGGTTCTTGCTAAAAAATTATCGATTTCAAATTTTTAGGAATGTGAACACTGAGAGGGGGGTGAATCAATGTTCTATGTATTATTAACTTTTATGATGTCTTGAACTTTAACTTAATTGCATAAGTACTAAAATGAATATCAATGCAAGTAAGATAAACAACCATAACACATAACACCAAATATGATTACAGGGAAACCCAAATAGGCAAAAAACCCTGTGGGAATTAACACCCACTAAGAACTGCACTAGTGTTTTATGATCTATGTTAGAAGATCTTACAACCCTGTTAGGAGTTGATATTTATAATGCTTTTAGTACAGTGACCTAGTCAAGGGTCAGACCCTATTAGGAGTATTTTAAAATAACCCTTTTAGGGGTGGGGACACACTATCCTAGAGCTCATTGCTCAAGTGGTGAGGGCTACAACCTTCTGGATCTCAGATACTCACTATATCTGCAAGGTGAAATGTTGTTGTGACATTGCTTTTCAAATCAGTTCCTTTTGTGCGTTGATGCTTTAGCCTCTTTTAAAGCTCTAAAATATTTTGAATGCTCTTCACATACTTCTTCTCTACTACTATTAACTCTATTTCTCATACCATTCTTAATTACAAGGGCACATGTCTTATTTATATGCGAATACAAAACTATTCATTAAGTCGGCCTATAACTAATTAATTACAATGCTTCCAAATGATTTAGATCAAGCCTATTTACATATGATCATATTAACATGTCTATGACCTAAATACAATAGGAACATAGCCTTTAAGAAATAATATTATGATCGCTAACCAAAATACAAATAGTCAGCTTCATGCTCTGTTCAGTTCTGTTGCTCACTGACGGTGACTCTTCAACTGGTTGTATCTTCATCATAATGAATCATTTGATCATGCACTTTTAGACTTAGCATGACTACATACCAACAAGATTATCTTCAAGGGTGCATTCCATAACTCAGTCATACGCATGTACGCTAATGCTCTGTTCACCTAGTGCTCTGCTGACTGTCTAGTCTTCCATACTTAATCAAATTCTGATGTTCTAACTGCTTGTGCTCACTCCATAATATCATATGAATTTTTTTCCATAATGAAAACACTAAACATAGTCATATACATTAGTATATTCAACTTTCCAAAAATCTACCCCTTTTTCATTAATGGCAACAAAGGAATATGGCAAAGTTACTAACTGTATCCTTATACAAAATTTTCTAACATATACTCTAACTTATATCTCCCTTCTAGTAAATTCTCTACTCCCCTTTACATCATATACATAGCTCCATATTCTCCCTTTTATTATATACTCTACTCCCCTTTTGACATTAATGACAAAGGTGCACAAAAAAGTGTATCTACAAGTACTTACAAGGTGAGTACATCTGGATATGCTATCTTTAATTTTTGGATCTCTTCCCACCAAAATGTTGTCAGTGCATTTATAGTCTAGAGATGGGTGCACAAAGCATATGTCAAATTCTCCATCTTCTCCAAATATGAACTTGAACCTTGATCATATGTCACCATAGTGGCATCGATCTCCTTGATATTCTGATTTAACACATCCAATGAGAGTGCAAGAGCATTTCTTAGATCAGTTTTCCTTGCCCTTATCTTAGACATTCATTTTTCCAGCTTTCTCTATCTTATCCACTTGTCCTTGGTAAACATTGTTACACATATTTACATCTGTGGAGGGATCTTCCACTAATTTCCTTACTGCATCTATCATAGCTTCTGCTTCCTAAATTTTCTTGTGAAGGTCTGCAATTAGTTTATCTTGGTTCATACAATCTACTATGATTTTCCTTCCTTTAGCTGCAATCTCTTTCAATGAAGATTGACCAACCTTTAGTGAGCTGAGGTCAAGTGTGAAGTTTTTTGTTAGTTCATTCAATCTTTTCTTAAGATACTTTTCTTCTGCAACCTTGGATGTTGATTCTTCAAGGCTAGAAAAGTTTACTTTGAAACGTGTCATAATGGAGCTAGCATCATCTACTAAGTGTATGCTTGACACTTTCTTGTCTATAGGAAATAAGTTGTTCAAAATGTTGACTGACTCAACAAACAATGGATTCCTCATAACCTATTTTTCTTTTGCCTTCTCCATTGCAAGTACACTAATCTTAATTAGGTCTTCTTCTCCCCATGAGTCTAGGCTTATAGTGTCAGGAGTCAAACTTGACAACAATGATTTGAGGGTTTTGGGGTAGAGAGTGAACTTTGACTAACATCCATTACCTCAGTCTTTGCAATCATAGGTTCATCTTTCTTCTCTTCATCCTCTTTCTCCTTTTCTTCTTCCTTTTCCTCTTCATCTTCCTATCTTGTTACGTCTTCAATCTGCACTTCTTGTTGCTACATAGGTGAATTATCACTGCATAGATTTTTAGCTTCTCTTGTACTTACAAAATCTTCCTCAAACTTATCCAAGTCCTTATATATTTCCGCCATTGATATTTCTATGTTATAAATCACAATGGTGTCTTTCTTGTCTTCAGGCATAGGCACAGAATCCTGTGGACCTGTCATAGGTGCATTTGGGGTCTTATTTGTCTTTACTTTCTTAGAGGGTACTTGGGTTGTGGGCACAGATGATGGATGCATGTGTTTTTCCATAAATACCTTCTCAAAGGCTTTTTCAGTCTCCTTGGCTATCAACTCATAATCCTTATTCATGGTGTGCAAAGTTCTCATCTTTGTTCTGAGATGCAGCTTTACCAATTCCATTAGCAAAGACTTTTCTTCAACTGAGCACACTGGTAGGTTATCATCTAGTGTCTTTTCTCTTATTCTAAAGTCTTATTCACTAGCTTGTCTTTTTAAAGTATCCAAAATTTCCCAAACTTTATTTGGAATGACTGTCTTTAGTTCCAAAATAGTCTTCTTAAATTTGATCATGTGTTTGATCAACATATCATGGATCTCAGACTTGTCAATCTCATGATATCTATCATAAAACTTGGCTATCTGATCAATTCTTCCTTCATCTACTATCCTTGCTCTCAATACTTGCAAATTTGGTAGGAATCCTACCTCAGGAGGTGGTTGTACATTTTTGCCTCAGCTTCTTGTGGCTCTTGCTGATGGGTGGCATGTAGTTGTTTGCTTCTTCCTCTTGGGCATCTTACTTGGTTCACAAGATGCTTCAGTGGACTCCAAGTCAATTGTATCTATGGGCACAGGAGTGATATCATCCTTTGGATCATCAGATTTCTCAATTTTTACTTTCTTCATATTAGGGTCATTTATGTTCTCTGATTTGGCTTTAGCAGTGGATGTGCTCTCAATTTGCATAACTATCTTAGCTTCTCTAGCTTTATCCAGGTCATAGTGAAACCATGAATCTTAAGTATCTCAGATGTGATTTTAGAGGCTTTCCTCTTGGTCATTGCACTGTTTAAGACTACATCTACCTATCTTATCTTTTCCTCATATGTTCCCCATCTTGGTTCATTGGGGTCCTTTTGCACTGTAAGGAGGACTTGTGCATATGCCTCTAGGATATGTTTCTCCACTTCATAACCAAGTGGATGAATGCACTTAGTTCTAGGTTCTATAGCTTCCATGCATGTAATGTATGTCTCTACCATGAATCAAATACTATCCTTGTATTTCTCAACCACTAGTACATTTGAGGTCAAATTCCAATAGCCATTTGTTGGATTTGCAATGCTAATTTGTCAAAATTTTGACACATGGGTCGGTCGTAGTTTTTGCATTGGAAATTGTGATAGAAGAGACATCTATCGGTTTATCGACACCCCTTTATGTCAAAAACTTGTACATGATAACAACTTTTTTATGGCATTTCCTATGGTCCATCTATCATAATTTTGACACAAAGACCTATCAGAAATATACAATCGCTATCAGAACTAACTGTCAAAAAGATATCCTTTATGACATTAGAACTATTGGAATAACGATAGATCTGCCACCAACTTCTGATAGATAAACTCGTCGGTGACATAGCATTACTGTTGGAATATTCTATCAAAAATTTGATATCTATGACATTTTAACTGTCGAAAGAGCAATGGTAGTGCAGCATATCTCCGACAGGTTTCCCTATCAGACGTATAGCATTACTGTCACAAGAATTATCATAAATTATTTTTCTCCGACATTGTATCTGTTGGATGTATAGCACTTTCATCGAAAAGAATTATAAAGTGTAAAAAAATTGATGGATATGCACATTAAAGATAACATAGCTCAAGAGACCATCATAGGTTGTCTCTTTCTTCAGTCTATATTATCTACATAATGTTTTACCTTTCATTACCTCATCAAATCCGAGGATTTCAAAGAATTTAATAGAATATTTTCATGACAATGTATATTATTTAAGTTGACGTCGCACAAATTTATCTACTTCGCGCACTTGTAGACTATGAGGATGGAAATAAAGAAGCATCTCCTCCCATGGCCATGCTTCTTTATCGTCATCCTCATAGTCTACAAGTACATGAAGGAGATAAATTCATGCAACGTCAACTTAAATAATATACGTTGTCATGAAAATATTCTATTAAATTCTTTCAAATCTCCAGATTTGATGAGCTAATGAAAGGTAAAATATTTTGTGAACAATATAGACCGAAGAAAGAGACAACCTATGATCATCTCTTGAGCTGTGTTATCTTTAGTCCTAGCTACTGGGTAAGGCCTGGAAGACTTATACCTGTCAATCATCGAGAATAATCATCACCTTGCATTTATGTACACTGCACAAATTGATCCCAATCTCACAAAAACATTTTACACTTGTACATCTCATCAATACTAGAGGCCTAAAGTAATTTTATATGATCACTAGCACATTTTGTGCATGGATGAGAAATAGTATCCAAAGTTTTTAGATAACCATTTTTGAGAAGAGGAATGAGTGGAGGCCAAAGAAGGGATAATTCCACAATAGAAAGGAAGACATATTTTTAGCCTGGGTCTGGATCCTACCCCAATTGTCGAAGGATCCAGGGCTAGGCTAGAAAGGTGTCTTCACAATCTATCTGCAACATTGTGTCCATCCATGATCTCAGGAATATCATTGTCTTTCCACTCTTCATTTGCCAAAATATATCGCTTCTTCAAGCTTGCAGAGTAATTTTATTAATAAAAGAACTCTTGCCAACATTAGGGTACCCACAGATCAAAATATTTGATGTTATTGGTGCTTGTGCTCAAGGATATCGATTCACTATTTTGAAATGGCCAAATCATTTTTATTTTGATTGTAGAGAAAATGAGTGGGTGAAAGCTGATCGAGCGTGAGAGAAGGCATTACATTTTATTTAATCATGAATGCTCTCTAAAATGACCAATCATGTTTTCTATTTGATTATTTTTGGTGTTTTTTTTCCCATATTCAGTAGATAAAAATCATGGCGGCAGCCACTTAGCCATCTTTTTGATGTTCCAGGTATTTTACAAAGATACAAGTATGTGGATTTATCATTCAGTTGCTTGCAGTTATTGGTCAAATGCAAATATTTTGTCAAGTTGAAAGGGCAAGATATCAGTTTGGTATTTTTGGTTTATGTTAAAAGTTGATTTGGTAAAATCCTCAAAAAACATACTACATGTTCTAAAATGTAAAGAAGTTGAATGTTAAATGTAAGATATATATCTCATCCATAGTAATCAAAAGAAAGGACATGAAACTTATAAGGAGATTTACCAATCCAAAAATATAAGCGAATAGGAAACATGATTGGTACCTTATGAATTGGTTTTTGACGTGCACAATCTTCATCAATCTCCTTAGAACAAGACCCCTCATGAAAAATGCATTTAACACAAAAAACAAATCTACAAAACTGAACCAATGGCATGTTTAGAACAAAGAAATAGATTGATAATAATATGCTGAAAATTCTATTATGTTTAATACACGCAAAAGGAGTAGTCCCAACAATTCTTAAACATACTTTATCTGATATGATAATAACATGATAATTAAACAAATAAAGTTGTTATCTGCATTTAATCTTCCAATTACTAATTACACAAAAAACAAATTTACAAAACTGAACCAATGGCATGTTCTTCATGTGGTACAAGGAAGATTTGGCTATGAAAAAAAAAAGTGAAATGGCCTCATCATTTTTATTTCAATTGGATAGAGGAGAGAAAGCTGAGCGTGAGAGAAGGTATGTGATTTCTTCATCTTTCGAGCATCTGGTATCATATTTGACCGCAAATTTCAAATGCATTTCATTTTATTTTATCACAAATGCTCTCTGAAATGATAGCATTCTACTGGTGTCATGCCCTAGCCTGTGCTTTATCTCAATTATTTGATGTTATTGGTGCTTGTGCTCAAGGATATTGATTCACTATTTTCAAATGTTTGGATCATTTTGGTCGTGATTGTTCCTCTAGTAAATAGTCAGGAAATGTAACTGTCTAATGATTATATGTAATATTGAATGGATTAAATGTGTTATTCTTGGTAGAAGTGAATAGAAGGAATAGTGTGTATTAAATACAATCCATTCACTTATTGAATGCTTTGGAGACTACTGGTTTGACTATCCATGCGCTACTAGTGACTGAGATTCACTAAAGGATACAAAACCCTTCATTTTGGGGTTATTGTGTGTGGATTCAAATGTAGGTTTGATTTGGTTAATGTTTAGAAGAGATCAATAAAGTATTTAAAGACAATCTTACATGTTTGGAGAGGTTTGAGAGGCACTTATCATGACTGTACCCTCACAAACAATGGCATAGACTGGTTTTACTAAGTTTCTTTTCTCTATTTTGAGGTTTCCTTTCTCTACCACAGGGGTATAGTCAGAGGGTTCATTGACAAAATGATCCTTCAAATATCATGATTTGATATAGGATATTGCTCATTTTACTTGAAGTTTGGAATAGCTTGTGCAAGGGTGAAAGTAGTTTTGATCATTTTGGTCATGACTGTTCCTCTACACAGTCAGCAAATGTAACTATCTAATGATTATATGTAATGTTGAACGGATTAAATGCTTTATTCTTAGTAGAAGTGAATGGAAGGAATAGTGTTGGTGTTAGGTTTCATTTATTATTGAATTCAATGGTTTCCAAGATGTGTTGAGGAGTTTGCTCCTTGTTTAATGTTAATTGTTCTTGCACAATCCACTCATACAGCAATGAAGTTACAAAACTGAACCGATGGCATGTTTACAAAAAAGAAATAGAATGATAATAATATGCTAAAAATTCTATTATGTTTAATACACGCCAAAGGACCAGTCCCAACAATTCTTAAACATACTAGTTATCTGATATGATCAACTGTTAATAAAGGTCTGTTAGAAATAGGAAATACTGAGAGAGGGGGGTGAATCAGTATTTCACAAACTTTTTCTTTTGCCCACTTATGGATATAATAGATTACTTTAGTGCATACAAAGATTATCAAGCTGATTAACAAACATAGCAGTAAATAGAAAGAACTCATAACACATCATATGTTCTCGAGGAAACCTTGGCCAAGGGAAAACCCCGGTGGGGATGGTACCCACAAAGATCACTAATCAAAAGTATCCTGTTAGGGATATTGGACCCTGTTAGGAGTCAATTTACAATATATGGTAGATCTATCATGGTTAAAGGACTTTAGGCCTTGTTAGAAGCCTTAACCCTGTTAGGAGTTAGATTACAAAACCTGATCACCAGCTGAGCTCACTACCCAAACAAGTAATACAAAATGTTTCTGACTATAATATGGTACTGCTTACAACTTCGCATCAATAGCCTTTACTACTATCACAATAAAAAACTATCACAAGTTATCTTTCTTTCTTTTTACATATCACACTTGTATTTCATTACATTTCAAGTATGCCTAATATATGAGTTATTAAAACTAATAACTTTACATGGTCGGCTTCCAAAATATTTATCCAAGAGTAAACATCTAGGATGTCATCCCTTCATAATGTTAAGTCATTATTTTGACAAGCAAAAATAATCCCTTAACTTTTTCGCTAATACTGTCTCCGAAACTGTTCTGTCTGCAAAAATTGTCTTCGATAAACTTTGAATAACTTTGTCTGTACTGCTCCAAACTTTATGCGCACTGAAATGGGGTATCCTCATACTCTGTAGAAGCTTCAGTTAACTGTGCAAACAAAAATATTACTCCAGTGGATGTTGTGTGTTTGAAAATTGTACCTGATCTGTAGACACAACACTCAGTAAAATATTAGAGGTTAGCTATAATCAAAATCATGCAAAATTGAAATCTAATCTAACCAAGTGATTTACTGCCTTCTAGTAGGTGAGAGATTGATGTTCTCAGATTGTAATCGAGATCAGTGACCTAGATGACACCTAAATGAAGGATTTAAATGCAATTGATCTAGATATGAGATTGAATGCAACTAAGCTATATTTTTTATATTTTCTATGCAATAAGAATGATAAAAACTTATATGAATCTATGCTAGATGAAATTGATATGCTATGAATGCTATTGAAAATTGATATGCAATGCTAATCTAACAATGATATGCAATATGAATACAAAAATAAGATTGATCTCACAAAGATGTCGATTCGCAAGAGCTTTGATTCTTCAATTCCAATTCTCCAGCGTGATTGTGCAAAATATGAGATTATGAGAGATGAATTATGAAGAGCTGAGCCTTAGTTTTATAGAAATCCAAAGCTTTGGAGGTGCATGGAAAAAAGCCATAAATCACTCAGATTAACTCAGCTTGATTTTTGAGTTATCTGATAATAAAGATAATTTAATTCACAAAAACATGCAAAAGCTAAGTTTTAACTCAAAATAGAGTTTAGCTTTAATTGATAATTGATAATTGTCTTCTTTTATGATTGTGCATGTTTTATTTATGAATTAATTAAATAAATTAAGTGATTTATGCTCAACTTAACTGATTTTTGAAATAAAATAATTAATTTATGGGTTAATTAACTATTTTATTAAACTTTTATTAAAAATTATATTATTAAATAATGACAACCTGCTTTAATCAATTAAATAAAAATTTAATCAATTATTCATAAGATATTAGATTTACTGTCAAAATTAAATAATACAATTAATAATAGATAGAATTAAATTTAATTATATAATTAAGTGGCAAATATTAAATCTAATTAATTAAATATGAAAATATTCAATTAATCAAACTTTAGGATAAATGTGATTTATTGCCAAATAATCATTAAATTAAAGATAATTATGATGATTAGGAATATTACTAGGAATATTCCCCAATGCAGAATTTAAGATAATCAATTATGGTTCGATGATGTTTAGATGTGCCTTAGGTTAGGACTTTGATGTTGATTTCATTCGAATTGTTGATATAGGAGATTAATGAACTTATAGCCCGTTTTTGGGGTATTACATTTTGCCCCTCTTTGAATTACTGTGCGAAGCGCAGTGGTTCAAAGAAAGTCTATGTTTGATAAAGATATGAAACTAATTCGAAATTGATAATTGATATGAGACAGAAAATGATTGATATTGATTTGATATGAAGATAATAGGTCCTGAATGACCAAAGAAATGTTCACTATAACAGCAAATGAACCTATGATTGTGAAAAAGTGTCAAAACGCCTGATTCCAAACCTTAGGATTGCAAAGAAGTGAGTGACCCATTCTAGACTCGATTGTCTTAGCAGAACTAGCAGGTATCACATCTGAATCCTTTAGTTGCCGAAGAACCAAGGAAAGAACACTATGATCTGATGGTTGCAAAAATTGATACAGTTTACAAGATTAGGAGAATACCAGATTGATATGGATCTTGATGAATCTGATATGCCCCAAGTGATGATAGATTTTCCCTGAGCGATGAGGTCTTTTTTGATGAATCAGTAACTAGACATGGTTGTTGTCTTGATTACTGAGGAAAGATATTGATTTCCATAAAGATATGATTTCAAATTTGATTACAGACTTTGAATGATATGCAATACCATGCCCCCTTCGGGATTAAAATTGAAATTTGACAAGAAAAGTCAGTGTTGAGACATTTCGAAGCATGTGAATTGATGGGAAAAGTGGTTATACATGTTCAAGAGCGCATTCTGCATCGTTTGGAGGTCCTAAAAGACCAAGTTTGACTAGGTTAAACCATGAGTTGACCATAGTTGACCAAGTTGAAATTTTGATAGTTTGATGTTAGATAATCAGTTAAGTTGAATACTGGATTTCTGTGATGATGGAAGGTTGATTATGCAAGCAGTAGACCGTCTTGGTCCCAAAAATTTTAAATCGCGATTTTGACATAATAAACGATCTCAAATTTCAATTTTGATCCCGAAAATGGATTCAGTAGGTCGAAATTAGCCAGGGGTGGAATTTTCATGAAAAATGGAGCACTTTTAAAAATTAGGTCGAAAGCTATATAAAGGTCGGAAGGGTCATTTTCAATTCATTTCAACCCTTTGACTTTAGAGATTCTGTGGAGCCCTCTAAGCGAGAAAAATGGTAGACCAGCGAGAATTGAAGGTACCTGTGAGTTCACACCATTTTGAGCACAGTCAGAGACATGACAGACCTCAACAGTATGGACATCCGGTAGGTGGACCTCTGTTCCCCTCTGAAAATGTATGTTTTTGATGATTTATAACATTTTAAAAAAATTTCATACATGTTTTTAGCTTTAGAATTTCGCTTGTGTAGAAACTCGTACGAGTCCCAGTCCAGACTCGTACGACATTTCATTTGAATTTGCATTATCGTTTCAACCATGCCCAAGTGTCGTATGAGAGGGACCCTTGTGTCGTACGACATTTCATCGGGTCCCTCGAAACTCGTATGAATCCGGGCGCAATGTCGTATGACTATGGATTTTCGTTTGGTCTATTATGGAATGTCGTACGATATTTGATGCCAGTCTGGAATGTCGTTTGAAAAATAGAGTGTTAAAAACTCATTCTTATGTCAAAAATCTAACTTTTCTAATCCTTCTGCCTAATTGCGGACACTTTGCCCCACCTTCTGAAACTTCAAAAATTGTGTCATTCTGATACTTTTGGCTTGATTTTGAACTGAATTTATGATAAAACACCCTGTTTCTTTATGATTTAGGTCACATATCCCGATGTACATGTTCGCCATTCGTATCTGGCCACCTAGAGATTGTGTATCACCTTGCCAGACCCTATGAGGGTTCATCTTGCTACATGTGGTTTTGAGCACTTGATACATTTACCCGATATTAGGGTAAATCACGGCCTACTGACTGCGCTGATAGAGCAATACCATTCTGAGACACAGACCTTTCACCTACCTACTAGAGAGATCACTGTTACACCAGAGGATGTGTATAAGATCCTTCGTATTCCATTTCATAGTCCTCATCGGCTTGAGTATGTGAGCGGAGGATCTACTGGTCTGCATGCTTTCAGATGACTATTCGGTGATGATACCCAGTTGACTAGGTCTATATCCTAGGAGACACTCGTGTAGAGATATGAGTAGACACATCGTCTAGAGTGTATCATTGCGGGGATGATTAGAGAGTTGATTATGCCTGGCCGTTAGCAGAATGGCTTTTTGATGGGATGGGCACCTATGGTAGCACTTTTGATGGCTACACCCACTGAGCTTGCTTGGGGTCAGTGTCTGCTAGCTCACTTGTATTCCGAGATGCACGAGTTCGTGTATTAGGACTACAAGACATTTGCTTCAGGAGCGTTGGTACTACAAATATGGGCCTGGGAGCATATCCCAGTTTTGAGGCCAGTTTTTCAGACGCAGAGGTAGCCACAGGACCCTATCATTTATGCTTATGCCAGCTATGTCACACAGGTTCGTATGGGACACACCGATTACTTCCGCTGGTGTTTACATGATATGACCTTCATGATCTAGAGGCCATATTTATAGATAGAGGCCTGGCCTACTGCGAGAGAGCAATTTTCATTCTTTTTCCAGAGCAGGATACTGATAGGACGGACCTCCACCGTCTTGGAGAGATTTTTGATTACTAGAGTTTTGTGTCAGTATGGACATATTCAAGATGTCTCTCAGGAGTATACTGCTTATGCCCGCATTGTGCGTGAGATAGGGCTTGGATGGACACCATGGCTCAGTTATGCTTTATGTGCTGATGAGTACAGTCGTATCATTGGAGAGACTAGGAGTATCACCCAGAGGTGGTGGATGCAAGGGTTACAGATGCATATGTGGCATGGCTTGCTGATCATCGGATTCACCGATTTTCTGATCCTATAGAGCTGATACCCTCCATGGAGGAGGCTATGGATGTTACAGGGGCTCCTATGAGAGCAGGACCAAGACCACAGGTGGTACACCCTACTCCTCTGAGATAGAGAGCCATGGCTCCCTCACAGAGAGCACTAGGACATGAGAGGCCTCCACATCCTTCTACATCTATAGCGGGTACATCTTTCGAGACACAAAGACAGAGCAGAGGTGAGAGTGGTACACTGGGTGGAGTAGGATCTGCAGATGATGTTCTAGGAGCTGAGCAGTTTGTAGGTGGTACAGATGTGGATGACACATTTGATTTGGGTGCTAAGGTTAGACGTCGTAAGGTGCACAGGGTTAGCACTTCTTCCCATGTAGATTAGCTAGCACAACCAGCACAGGACACAGATATGCCAGCAGCTGATGTAGAGCCCGCAGTTCCTCTTACTTTGGCTAAGATTATCAGACGGCTTAGAGTCCAGGTCCGGGACCTGAAGATAGAGAAGGCCAGATTAGAGGAGAGGCATCGAGAGGCAGATAGGTAGCGTATAGAGTAGCGCGCAGAGGTGCAGAGATTACAGGTAGAGGTGATTCATCAGATTGTGCGGGCCTCATATTATGTATCTGCTTACTATGTAGTAGTCCCTGCTGCACAGAGAGTGCCCAACTATTCTTAGTACATGGCAGCATCAGAGGGAGCTAGGGCACCGAGACTGGAGGTGATACCAGATGCACCACCTCCTCCACCAGATGCAGAGGAGCATGCTGACAATTGATTTCTCTACTCATCTGTTACTTTCTCACTGATACATTATTGTGTCTGATAGCTCTACGGAGCTCATTCATTTGTACCCTATGCCAGTAGTGCACCCTTGACTATTTGAAATTTTTGATATATAGATGAGATCGATATTTTTAGTTGTGAAATCATGTGGGAAATATTCAGGAATTAACTGAGTTACTGAGAGGGGAGGGGTGAATCAGTAACTCCAAATTTTCTTTCAATTTAACATGTAATTTACTTTTAACCTTTGCATATAGAAAGCATGAAACTTAAAAGCATTTACAATAATGACACATAGATTTGGTTACCCAGAAACCTTCCAAACAGAAAGTAAAACTGGGGTGGGGATGAAACCCACAAAGCTTTAATACTGCAGAATAAAGTTGGCTGGTTAAGGCTTACAATTTGATCACTTCTGATGATCTGCCCTGTTAGGAGCAATAAGGATTGCTAAATCCACCTTGTTAAAGGATTTACAAAACATACAATGAAGTATGCACTCGGTAAAGAGATTTTACAAAAGACTGTTAAGTCTACCCGGTTAAAGGATTTAGTACCGATTCACCTGTTAGGATGAAATAGTAGATCTCTTGCTTTGCAACTGGATTGCTGATTGAGATTCGCTGATGTACTGATCACCTTCTGTGATGAATTTGTCTTTGTTGTTCCTTATACTGCTGAAGCCCTTTGCAATTCGCTTATCTCTGTCTTTCTTTCTTTTTCACATATATACTTCTTTTATTCTTCTTGACATTTTTACAACATTGTTTATATACAAGTCTTAAACAATTAATTTCAATTACAATTACAAAGTCAGCTTGACAAATAAACATAAGTGCTACTAAGTCAGCCCAAGTATGGTTACACGGTTCCTGCAAACTAACTCGGTGACTTTTTGATACTCGGCGTCCACTGCATTACTCGGCATCATCATGCACTCGGTAGAAGTGAAGGCACGGTTCATACTGATCACTCGGTAGGTTTTGAACTCAGTAAATACTGGTGACTCGGTAGACATGATGTTACTCGGTTTACACTGTCCTGTTCGGTTTGTACTAACTTGCTCGGTTTGCATTGTCTGCTTGGTTTGCACTGTCTGCTCGGTTTGCACTGTCTGCTCAGTTTTCACCCAGAATGCAAATAAGTGTTGTCACTAGTGGGAATTTTGCTTAATGCCAACAATCTCCCCCTTTGGCATTAGTGACAAAAACACTTATTGGCGAAAACTTATATACATGAATCATGCTGAGTTTTATTTTGATTTTTCAAAATTTGTCTTTGTTATAGAGCTTTATACATTGTCTCCCCCTTTCAATGTGCTAACTGTTTCTATACAAATCTTCTTCTATACATATATCTCCCTCTATACATATCTCCCCCTTTTTGATGATAATGCCAAAGGTGTATATACAAGTTATTTACAGAGAGAATCCAAAATTTGATAGAAAATCAGAATGTACCTTCATTATTAGTGCCAGGGTTCTATCCCAACTTTCTTGCAGAATCTTACATGTTTGGATTGCAATTTGGACTTCTGCAGAGAGTTCAATCATGTGATCTGCTATAGAGAACTGATTGTCATGAATCAATGTTTTGGAATGTTCAATGTGCTTATACATTGTATTCATGATGGGAAGGATCATGTGTTGGATGTCTAGCAGTGTGGACCGGATCCTTGTGTCTTCTTTTAGTAGATCAGACTGCATGTTTGATAGGTGTGAGATTTTCATGTGATGAGCAGAGCTTGAACTTGGTTCAAGTTGCAGCTTCTGTATGCTAATCTTCATATCCTCATCCATTTTATTTATTTTATCCTTAACATCCTTTGTGAACTTGGCAATATTGCACAATCTAGCCAAAAGAGAGGTAGCATTCGAATAGATAGATTCAATGTTTGACAAAACTGAAGACAATTCTACTTGGTTAATAGCTATGTGCTGAGCAATGTGCTCAAGCACTTTATTGTTGAATCTCTTCTCAGCTCTTTCAACTAACTTTTCTGTCCCAGATGAATCCTCATTGTATTTATTAACTGCTTCTGCTAATTGTAGCAAAATATGTTGGGAGGAGTCTACTTTAATACCTAATGCATCAGACAAAATGTCCTTAGCATCCTTGATGATTTGATATTCCTTGTCTCTCTCCTCTTTAAGCTTCTTTTGTTTTGCTTTCCTTTGGAGGATCTCACCTATATTTTGCATTTGGTCCGCTGATAGATTTGCAAAATCCAATGTTGGAATCTCTATCTCTTCATCTAAGTCTATATCCTCTACTACATTCTTACCCAAAAATTTTATACTCGGTAGAGCCTTAGGCTTATCTGTACTTAATGCCTTGGTAGTAGTGATAGTAGATGTAGTAGGGCTAGCTATAGAGACTGGTATACTTTCTACTGGAGAACTTAAAATATTTACACTTGAAGATTCAAAAACTGGAAAACTTACTGCTGGAAAACTTGATGATGCGGGAGACTGCAACTCGGTAGAAGAAATGATAGTTTCTTCTGTTGTTGCTAAAGATGATTGGACAAATGTTGAAGTTGTCACAACCATGCTTGAAGGTGTCTCCGGGCTGGATGTAGAAACTTTTACTGGAGAGGTAGGAAGGGATGCAATGACTTCTGCTGCTATCCTCACAGTATCATCTACCTCAGTATCTTCTTCTTGTTCGTCACTGTCATCTTCAATATCTTTTATTATTACTGTTTCAATACTCGGTTGGTGAAGGTGGTATATGTTCTTCCATGTGGCATTTGCAGCCTTCACAACCGATTCAATATTGTTGATCAAAATCAAACAAGTATTGAACTTTAATGTCATCTTACTTTCATTTTCTTTTAATGCCTTCTTTACTTCATCATTTTTCAAGCTCGGCATTAACTGTCTCAGGGTTTGATCAAATATGTCTATCACAGTTTGCTTTGCATTGCTCCATCTCATTTTTATTGGATTTAATAAGACAGCTGGAACCTGTGGGGCTATGTCATCAGGAGAGTATTTCCACTGTCCCATCTTTTCAATAACAGCATCTTCTATTTCCTTCTATTCTGTTTCTGATCTGGTTTCATATTTAAAAGATTTTATGTTACTTACTCCAGATCCTGATCCGTCTCTAAAGAGTTTGATCTTTTCTTGAAAGTTTAGAGGAGGCCTTTTGAATACTATGTCTTTATCTGCCTTGTCTGCCTTGTCTGCCTTGCCTCTTGCATTTCTCCTTGTAAATACAGCAGTGGGAGGCTTAGGTGCCTTAGTGATGAATACCTTTCCTTTCTTCTTTACAGGTTCTGGTTCCTCTGTTTTCTCATCCTTTTCCTCTTCTTCTTCATCTTTTTCTTCTTTGTCCTCGGTTATCATTTGCATTTTGGCTATCCTCTTCTTTCCTTTGTTTACCACCTGTGGAAGCTTTATGCTTAGTTCAATTCTCACCTTAGCTTCGTCATATGTTCCAAAATATGGAGCTTTGGGATTGACAGGCTGATTAAGAAGAGCTTCAATGATATTCTTGGTTTCATCAATATTTACCTCATAAGGAAGAGGTTTTACATATACAATCCTCGGTTTAGCTGCTTGAATATATACATTATCACAATCCACCATAAAACAAATGTCATCTTTGTAATCTTCCACCAACTTCTGTGGAATCCGGAATCTGTCATTCATTTTCTCTTTGAAAGACTCAAAATAATTATCCATGATGCTTTCAAAATTTTCACCCATTTCTGAGATGTATTCATTTATTTCATAAAGTGCTGGCACATCTTTTCTCCATACAACTTTTCCTTTAGAAGAGAAGAATTTCTGAACATAGAAGAATAAACAGACCAATAAGGATCCAAACTTACATGGATTGTTTTTGGAAGTTTGAATGCTTTCCATGTTTTTGTTAAACTGCTTTAACAATAAGTCTGTTAGGTCAAATGTTAAGTTATTCTTGACCACTTTGTATGCTAGGTCGATAGCTTCACAGGAGACACTATTTTGTCGACTAGAACTGTAAATCTTATGGGCAATAATGTGTGTACCAAACTTCAGTTCAGCATCGGTAATGCTGCTAACTTTCATGCCTCTACCGTCCCACTCGGCTAGGGTTTTCTTCTCTAGTTCCGTCCGACCTAGGGTTTTGGTAGTTTTTGCTTTGTTCAACATGGGAAGACCGGTGATTTGATGAATCATCTTCTTTGTGATCTCTATGGGTTGCTCAAGCCAAATCTTGCCATCATGTACACGACTGAGAATGTATCTAACCCATTTATCTTGAAAGTTTCGAGGTAGATGTGTAATGTGAACTAAACCTTTATCTTCCAGATGTTTGTGCTCGGGTTTCAGAATACCATCCACACACAGTTCTTCACACACAGTATCTAATTCTAGGTTCCCCATTTCATGAATTGAACAGTTGAAATGATTGTGGATATCGTTAATAAGTAGTACCTTAGGAGGAATCTGAGATTGAGCTCCGTTCGGATCTAGGGCTGCTGCAATTACGGGCACGATCTTGAAATCTGGTGCTTTCCATTCCCCTTGGACTAACATATCAGATCCTTTCTTTGCTGAAGTACTGGATGATGCCATGGTAGCTCATAGAAAATTCCTTTCGCAAAAGTATTGAATCACTGGGTTGCTCTTGAAATTTTCTGCTCTCAAAGTGCTAAAGGTTCACGGTGAAGAATGAGTTCGATTACTTGCTTTTTGTTTACAACTCTGTCATTAATGCTCAGTACAAATTAGGGTATGAATTCTGACAGACTGTCACCCACTAAGAATTAATTGCTCGGTAAAGACTTCGCAACTCGGTGAACTTGAGAATTCATATTGCTCCGACCTCGCTCGGTAAAGACAAGTACCGACCTTGCTCGGTAAAGACTGATACCGACCTCCCTGTGATCTTACTGCATCTTGTATGCTGATTTAGATCTTTCTTTTAATTCAGTTCTGGAACTGCTTGAGATTGGTCTATGAGAATACAGTTCCAGTGCTTTCTTGGAAATTTAGTTTGAGTCGGTAGAGCCATCCATTCCATTACTTGGACTGGATTGCTCGGTAGATTTAGGAATCCATTTTTGTCTCACCTGTTTCTGTACCTTAGTTGCTTCATTCTTCTTTCCATCTTCAACTTCACTAGCATTCATGCAGTTTCTGGCTATGTGACCGAGTTTAGTGCATTTGAAGCATCTTACGGTAGTATCTCTTTTCCTTAGATGATGTTTTATGCAATTCATGCCAATGTGTCCATATTCTCCACATTAATGACATCTACACCAGGTGTTGTAGTCCCATCCAAACATTGCTTTCATAATTTGTTCTGCTGGATTAAATGTCTTGGATCTGCACTCAGATGCCTTGTGACCTTGTTTGTTGCACTTGTGACAATTACCTCTGAATCTTGGTTTTTCCTTATATTTATTTGCTTTGTGACCAGGTTGATTGCAGCTGTAACATTTTCCATTGAATTCATTGTTCCAACATTTATTTGAAGTATGTCCTATTTTACCACAATGATTACAAGTAGGTTTTTGATTTCTTTGAGTACCTTGCTTAGAGGATTCGCCTTCTCCTTTGTATCCAAGTCCTGCTTTTCCTTTTTGCCTATGAATATTTTGCTCATACAGCTGATTCAAGTCTTCTTGACTTTTCAGCATTCCTTCATTGATTTGTTTTTCAGCGTTTAGGTCATCCACCAATCTTAGATTGATTTCCTTTTCAGATCTTAGTTCTTCTCTTATGCTTTCTATTTCTGATCTTAGATTCAGAATTTCCTCATTTGTATGAGAGATCTGATCAATTAGGTTTTCTAGCTGAAGGGTTTTATTTTGGACTTCAATGTTCCTTCCATCTAATTCATCTTTCAACTTGTTTCTTTGTTCAAGGATCTCACAGAATCTTGTAGAGTGTAGCTCTTGTTCTCTTTTTAATTTTCTCACTTCTTCCTGCAGAGACCCATTTTTTTCTAGGAGTTCTTTGACAGCATTGTTTGCTTCATCTGAGTTATTTGAGGGAAAAAGATCTTCAATCTTTTCTTCAATGTAATTCTGATCATTCATCTGATTTGCAAGTTCCTTCCTTCTTCTTAGGGATTGGGAAAGATGTTCTTTTGCTTTTTTGAGTTTAGCTATGGCCATTTCCAGATCTAGCTTTTCATTTTCAATTACCTTGTTCAGTTTGAATACCTCCATTGTCTTGGATCTTTGCTCAAGCTAGTTAAGCTTTGTCTTGAGAACCAATGCTGCTCTGATACCAATTGTTGGAAATATTCAGGAATTAACCGAGTTACTGAGAGGGGAGGCGTGAATCAGTAACTCCAAATTTTCTTTCAATTTAACATGTAATTTACTTTTAACCTTTGCATACAGAAAGCATGAAACTTAAAAGCATTTACAATAATGACACATAGATTTGGTTACCCAGAAACCTTCCAAAAAGAAAGTAAAACTGGGGTGGGGATGAAACCCACAAAGCTTTAATACTGCAGAATAAAGTTGGCTGGTTAAGGCTTACAATTTGATCACTTCTGATGATCTACCTTGTTAGGAGCAATAAGGATTGCTAAATCCACCCTGTTAAAGGATTTACAAAACATACAATGAAGTATGCACTCGGTAAAGAGATTTTACAAAAGACTGTTAAGTCTACCCGGTTAAAGGATTTAGTACTGATTCACCTGTTAGGATGAAACAATAGATCTCTTGCTTTGCAACTGGATTGCTGATTGAGATTCGCTGATGTACTGATCACCTGCTGTGATGAATTTGTCTTTGCTGTTCCTTATACTGCTGAAGCCCTTTGCAATTCACTTATCTCTGCCTTTCTTTCTTTTTCACATATATACTTCTTTTATTCTTCTTGACATTTTTACAACATTGTTTATATACAAGTCTTAAACAATTAATTTCAATTACAATTACAAAGTCGGCTTGACAAATAAACATAAGTGCTACTAAGTCAGCCCAAGTATGGTTACACAGTTCCTGCAAACTAACTCGGTGACTTTCTGATACTCGGCGTCCACTACATTACTCGGCATCGTCATGCACTCGGTAGAAGTGAAGGCATGGTTCATATTGATCACTCGGTAGGTTTTGAACTCAGTAAATACTGGTGACTCAGTAGACATGATGTTACTTAGTTTACACTGTCCTGTTCGGTTTGTACTAACTTGCTCGGTTTGCACTGTCTACTCGGTTTGCACCTAGAATGCAAATAAGTGTTGTCACTAGTGGCAATTCTGCTTAATGCCAACAGTGTACTTGTCATTTTTGTTACGTATGATGATATCATGTGATGTTAATGCTATGAGTAGTGTAGAATGTATGTATGGATCAATGCAATGCAATGATTTCTTTCATATGTATGAATGTTATGCAGATGTAATGATTATGGAAATATGTATGTTTATGCAATGGATGTAAATGTAATGCAATAAATGTTTATGATATGATATGTAAATGCCATGATATACATGATATGTTTTGCAGGTTGATGAAGACAAGTACTCAGTCTTATGTCAAAAAGATGGTTAACCCAAGAGGATCATTGCTTGCGATTCTGTGAAGAGACCTTCGAGTTAGGTTCAGCTCTTGTTAGATTTGAAGATGTGATTGAAGAATCATTTAAGCTTTGAAGTTTATTTAGCCATTGTGAGATCATGCAAACATGTAAAATGCAAAGAAGCATGCAAGATGAAATGAAACCTAAGACCTAGGACCTAGTCACTGATCATGTGTCGATTTGTTATCATCATTGAACTTTTAGGTAACCGGATAAATCAATACAATGCCCACTAGCTAAAAAAAAATCATAGACATGAATATTGATTTGTATGCGCAAGAATCAATACAACCCCCACTGGTCAAACAACCATGGACATATGAATATTGATTTTATTTTTGGAATGTCGGATTAGATATAAGTACCAAGGCACAAATGCCAGAATGACCTGAATATCACGTCCATTTTGATATAGCAATTTATATAAGCATCAAAACATGAATGTCGTGATGACCTGAATACACCTTGCATTACAAACACATCAAACAATCAAAAGATCATTCTAAATCTAGTGTGAATTACCCGTAGTGACCCTTTATCGTTCACCCCCTTAGGCAAGATCGCGTTTCATAGTAGGAGAAAGAATTTACTTCAAAAAGATAATAGTTAGATCAAATGTCCTTGAATTTTCCGGGTATCAATGGTCGAGGTATGCATGGCCATCCAATTCGAGATAGAGGCTCTTACAGTCGGACACCATTTCAATCCAAAATTTTCAAAGTTGTTAGATTTTCACATACAAGAAGAAGACAAAGAAAAGATTATGAACTCAGTCATCACTCTCTAAATCCTATAAAGGACATCATCGAAGAGCTCGAAGGGACACAATATGCAAAAATCTCAATGCGAATCAGTAAGCATACAAAGAGATAAAAGCATGAAAAGCACATATTGTTTTCAAATTGTGTTTAATTGCGTTGTTGTAGATGCAAAATCCTTTCTAGAGACAAGACAGACTTGACTGACTCAAATGAAGCTTCAAAGGACTTTGACTGGATATGAGACATCTAAGATATACTAGAGGTCATAGGATATGACATTGATTGCCCTCAAGTTTTAAGCATTGATAGGATACAGATGCTTGAGCTGATTGGTGTACAGACCGACTTATTGAAAACTGGAAATGCAGAAACAAACCGGGAGATATGTACAAACTAAAGCAAGACTGAAAGCTGGGAAAGACCAAGATTGTGCTGATAGATGGAGCATTTTGAACAAGTGGCACCCGTTTGCTAAGTTTTCACCATCTTGGCAGAGATTCTATTTTTGCTACCAAGGCATCTGTTTCCAAGTTTTCACCAAGGCACTTTTTTTTCTTTTTCATTTTTTTTAATTTTTTTTTTCTGATTTTTTTGTGAATCATCAAGGTGCCTATTGCTAGGTTTTCACTAAGATGTTCATTTTTTTCAGGACTTTTTCTAATTTTTAGGATTTTTTCAAGATATTTAACCATAGACTGAATGCCTTAGGCATAGAATTTCTTTAGATGGAGAATGTTGATTGGTTCTCAGAGCTATTCTCCTTCAGTCGTTGAGAGTTGATAGGCAGCAGAGCCAAAAGTAGTAGTGATGACAAAGGAACCCAGCCAGTTGGGTTTGAACTTCCCCTTGCGTTCTCGATGGGATTGATTTTTCAGATTTTCTCTCAAGACTAGATCACCAACCTAAAATTCTCTGTGTCTGACTTTCTTGTTGTAGCCTCTAGACATTCTCTTCTGATATACTCTGAGATGATCATACGCTACTTGTCTGTGCTCATCTAGTAGTTTTAGTTCTTGTAACCTAGACACTCTATAGTCATCATCAATTACTAGACCATGCATTCTAATTCTGAGTGATGGGATTTCAACCTCAATAGGCAGTACCACTTCAGACCCATAAACTAAAGTGAAAGGTGTAGCCCCTATAGGCATTCTGATACTTGTTCTAACACTCATTCTGATACTTGTTCTGATACTAGTTCTGATACTGATTCGGATACTGATTCTGATAATTATTTTGATACTGGTTCTGATACTGATTCTGATACTGATTCTGATAATTGTTCTGATACTGGTTCTGATACTGATTCCGATACTGGTTCTGATAATAGTTTTGATACTTATTCTAATACTTGGTATACTTTATAGCATCTTTTTCCGTTTGCAAACTCCCAAGCAAGATCATATTGTGCAGTCCCAATGTCTAGCAAGGTGGAGAACAAGAGGGAATGGCAAGCTGGTCGATGAGATGGAAGACAAGAGAATGAAGGAGAATGAAGGGAAGAAATCCTCAAGGGAAAACTCCTCAAGAATACCCAAGCTAGGGAAAAATTATCATGTAAAGCGCATTAGGACAAGCAATGAAAGGCCAGCATAGGACAAGTCACCAAAGTGTAATGTCAAAGAAGGAAAGAATGTAGTCCAAAAGAGTAGACATGTCAAGAGGCTTCATAGCACTGTGTTTTACTCTTTCTTTTTCTTTTCTTTTTTTTAGATCAAGACCGAAGGGGAAAAGGATAGCCATAGATTATAATGAATGGAGGAAGATAGACATGAAGGCTAAAAAGGAAGGGAATGAAAGCAAGATCATCATAAAATAGCTCACAAAATAGCCAAATGTTCATGTATAGGTCAACCTTGTCAAGATCAAAGAGAGAAGATGGAAAGGATGAAATATGTAGAAGAACTACGCATGATGCCTGATTGTCATGTTTTCATCATGGTACTTATCCAAGGTGCCACAAGGGAGTGGTTTTCACCATAGGATGAATTTATTTCTCTTTACTTTTGCTACCAAGGTGCCTGTTTCCAGGTTTTAACCAAGGCACATTTTCAAATTTTTATTTTTATTTTATTTTTTAGAAGAAGGCAAGCTTTTTAGATAATGCTCCTTGAAAGGATAAACCATGATATGCCAAGGATACAAAATGATACGCTCAAAGATGCTGATAGGGAAAGGGAGATGGAAGAGGAAAATGAAGGATAAAGTTTTATGTAAAGTGAGTGAGGTTGGAAGATAGGAGGAATAGGCAAATGAGGAAAAAGGATAGAAGGTATAAGGATAATGAATGGAAGGATTGTGAAAGAGTAGATGGAAAGGAAGGTAAGCTCAACATCAACACATACCTTGAAGGGTGGCAAGAGGGTGAAGGAATACGTGAAGGAATATGGAGAATGGATAGAAGAGGTTGTGGTTTAGGCGCATGGAATGGAAGAATATTTTTGGAGGGAGATGAAGTGGAAGCCCTTGGAAGCTTGAATGTCAATTTCAATTTTTACTCAACACCAGACTCTTTCAAGAGAGACTTTGGAATCCATATAGCTGTAAGCTTTTCATTTCTTTTTGATGATCTAGAGAGAATATCTTTAATGATGGATTTTGGAACCCATACTTGTCTTGTAGTTTTTTTCTTAGAAATCTCTTTTGACTTTATGTTTCCATGTCTATTAGAGGAGACATGGTGATATTTTTTTGATGGATTCTTGTATTGCTTCTTTTTCTTGTATTGAACATTCAAGTTACTTCCAAAAGACTTGGGACTTGTGGAAGAAGGAGGAGGATATGACTGGTTTAGATGGGTGGGTGAATGAAAAGGATTCAAGGGTATGCATTGATGTTGATCTTGAGGAAAGATAGGAGATGGAGGTATGTAAGGACCCAAGATGGATGGTGAATTAGGAGAGTTAGGAGAGGAAAGTAAAGGGACATAAGGACCCAAGATGGAAGGAAGGTGTGAAGCCCTTAGTAGTGGTGGAAGAGGTCCAAGGATGGAAGTGGAAGATGTAAAAAGATAATCAATAAGTTCATCAGCATCTATATGACAACCAAAGACATCAACATCTTAAGAGTGAGCATTAAAATTTTCAATAGAATCGTAGACATCTTGAATAAGAGCATTTTCTTTGATAGGATCATTCAAAGCTTGCGAAGACTTAGGAAGAGTAGAAAGTGGAAGCGAACATGGAGTGGTAGAATAAGAAGATGGAAGACTTTGATCTTGACAAGGATCTTTGGATATCATAAGCACATAATTTTTCTCTTGATTTTCAATAGGCTTAACATTGGAAGTAACAGTACTATCATCAATAAGCTCAGCAGTGTAAGTAGTAGCTTGATCTTGCTTAGGCGAAGACTTAAGACATGGTGGAATGCATGAGAAAGGGTCTGTAGGATCAAAAGAACCATGAAACAGATAAGAGACATCACGAAAGGAATTGGATGACATGGAGGGTTCTTGATCTTGATCTTTCTTTATGTTATTTTCTTCATTATTTTTAGAGTCCTCTTGACATGGAGCCACTTCTAAGGACAATGAAGCATGTTGGAATTGTATGGATGAATTTGGAAGAGATGGTGAAGGACTAGCTGAAGTAGGCATTGTAGCGTATGAAGGCTTAGGCTCTTTAGGTTTATCATTATTGAAAGTATTAGCAACCAAGTGAAGGTTAGCTTGAGTTTCTTGAAGAGGTAGCCCTAGAGAATAACTATAGGGAATTGCATGAAAAGTATCAGGGCTTGTGTCGGATGAAGGTTCTGTGAAAGATTTAGAAGACTCAGAAGCTTTAGGAAATGTATGAGTATTGGAGGAAGTAGGGGATGGAAGGGAACCATCACAAGACAAAGGTCCAACATTAACATGATCTTTCTTGAGAAGATAATCTTTATTTTTAGTAGGAGAGTCCTTAGGAGAAGGATTCTTATAATATTGATGCTTCAAGCTAGCACGATGCATTTTATAGTCCTCAGCAGTAGTAGATGGATCATCATCAAGGTATTGTCCACAAAAGCCATCAAAATCTCTTTCAAAATTAGAATCATATGGATCACCATCACGATCTATCCAATGTGACGGCCCATTTGTAGTAAGTAGGAACACACGACGAGGAGGACTCTTAAGAATAGAGGTGTCATAGGCATCATTACATTGTCTATAGTCATAGTCATCATAGTCTCCAAAGCTTGATGTGTCACTCTCTATGGAAGAAGTATCATAAGGGTTGTCACGTTGCTCACATTTTGTCTGAGGGCATGGTGACATGTACAATTCTTTATCAAATGGAAAAGAGCATAGAGTTTCTATGGAGAACTCTTTAGGTTCCTTTTCTTTCTCAAGTTTGTCAAGCTGGACTTGCATAGCATGCATTTGCTTCATCATAGTGGCAATCAGAATTTCTTCCTCATGTGTACTGATTCTTTGAGACATGTGTACTGATTCTCAATAGCTACTGATTTGTTCTTGACACAGTGATTTGTTCGACAGATTTTGGAAATAGGCTGAAAAAGCTAAATATTTGGCAATTCTGACAACTTTCTGACACTTTCAAAAATTTCCCAAACAACACTCTGAAAAACTCGTATGATGGTGGGTGAGCTATGAAACGACAATTGCACAACTCGTACGACAGTTGCAAAATTTTGACTTTGAGAATTTGTTGGCATGGAAACTCGTACAACACTGGGTACTCAATCATACGACAGATGGGTTGTAATGAAATGACACTTGAAAAAAACTCATATGACTTTCTGACTTCCTGGAATGATTTTTGACTCCAAAAAAGTATTTTACTTCAGATTTTGCAAATTTTGAGTTTTTAGATTTGAATTTTTTGCAAATTTCAATGTGTAGATTTGAGGATTGTAATAGATTTGTCCATTTTCAGTAACCAGATAGATAAACAAGCATGCAAAATAGCAAGCACGTGATTTCAAGCATGTCTGAAAACAATGAACAAGGGCAAAAGAAACCTTGCACATGAACAATCAAGTGACTTATTCATTCTAATCCTCAGAAGTGCTAATTGTGTATGTTCCAAAAATGTTTTGCAATAATGCACATATACCCTATAAAAAGAAAATTTGGCCTCGCTAGGGTTTTTAGTAATGGTTTGACTCTGCAACTTTTATGATCCAAAGGGGTGAACTCCAATCCTGGTGCACCAAGGTTTTGACACAGTCTGAGAACTTAATCTTCAAGAGCTGCTAGGGAGATCTGACAACCCAACAATGAACCATACCCTTGGATATTTCTTCCACAAGGACATTTATATAGCGGCTGTCACTACCATGGTGAAAATGGATATGACTGCTTGAGGTTCTGTCAACGTAGTTTGCCCTGTGAAGGGATTGTCCGCTATGGTTAACCCTCTCTAAAGGTGACTCACAATAGTATACCACAAGGGGACTTGGCTCCAAATCCAAGGTTTTTGACACCTTTTCACTTTTAACCCAAACAAAGCAAGCAAATTAATCTGACACGCTAAAACAAAGTTTATTTCCACCAAGGTCTATGATGCCAACTCCACGTGATCTATCAACCTCTCTGGGGAGAGAATGTATCAATCAATAAGAGAAGGCGCACTAACCAATTTTGATTTACCAAAGCTCATGATATCAACCCCATGTGATCTATCAACCTCTCCAAAGAGAGAATGTGTCAATCAATAAGAGAAGATGCACTAACCAATTTTGATTCACCAAAGCTTGTGATATCAACCCCATGTGATCTATCAACCTCTCTGAAGAGAGAATGTGTTGATCAATAAGAGAAGACGCACTAACCAAGTTGAATGTGAAATGCACTAAGTATTCTCCCTACCTACAAGGATTCTGTCGTCAAGAAAGATTTCTCTAGGAATCCAATCTCTCAAGAATCACGAATAGTGTTCATAGGGCCTAATTAATATGTGAGCACAGATATATTTCCGAAAGCAAATCTACCAAAAGTACCCAAAAAAGCAGAAAGAGGAACACTTAACGCTTAAAGTGAATATGAGATGAGTCCACAAGGTGGAACACTTAACACCTCACATAAGCTAAAAATGAGTGAGTTCCTAAAAGCACAAAAGGGTTACCAAGTGGAACACTTAACGCTTCTGTCCTGTTGACCCCTCCCCTTTATGGCGCTGAGATTGCAACCACGGGGTGAAAATGAGGGACCGGTGGATTAGCGAGTCCAATAACCCAAGATAGCAATCAAGATCAATCACACGTATTCTAAGACTACTTAATGAATCCTTAAGGGATCACAACTTAGTATCAAATTATGCAAGTGTGTAGAAATAGATCAAAAGCATGAAAAGATGCACACAAGCTTGACACGTGAGAGATTTATTTTAAGTCCAAATCGAAATGTTTTTAGAACAAGGAGAATACCTCATGATCCTTGCAATGCACTTAGTAGATTTTACCTTATTTTTAGCAATTCTTGCACTTTTCCCAATCAAAATCAGCAGAAATCAATCAGAAACAGTAAATTTCAATTGTTAGGGTTAGCTGTCAGTCAAAATCCAAAAATCAAATCTAACAAACTATCTACAAAAATGAAATGACAATTGAAATATGGTACCAAAACTCATACGACAGTGGGTATGCTCCTAGACGACAGTCCAAAAATTTGTACGACACTCGGTATGCTACCATACGACAATTGAGCTCCCAAATGATAGTGGGTATGTGATGAAATGAGTCTTGATCTGATAGACTATCATACGACAATGGGTCCAATCTCATACAATAGTGGGTATGCTCCCATACGACATTTGTCAGAAACTCATACGACAGTTGTATGGACAAAAATTAAAAATTACAGTTTTGCACAGATCCTGAGAAGAAAAAGATAGAAATGGATAGAATTGAATTGGAAACCCATTTCAGGGCCCCATGGTGGGTGCCAGAAATGTGTGTGTGAAAATTGTACCTGATCTATAGACACAACACTCAGTAAAACATTAGAGGTTAGCTATAATCAAAATCGTGCAAAATTGAAATCTAATCTAACCAAGCGATTTACTGCCTTCTAATAGGTGTGAGATTGATGTTCTCAGATTGTAATCGAGATCAGTGACCTAGACGGCACCTAAATGAAGGATTTGAATGCAATTGATCTAGATATGAATTGAATGCAATTAATCTATTTTTTTTTTTGGATTTTCTATGCAATAAGAATGATAAAAACTAATATGAATCTATGCTAGATGAAATTGATATGCTATGAATGCTATTGAAAATTGATATGCAATGCTAATCTAACAATGATATGCAATATGAATACAAAAATAAGATTGATCTCACAAAGATGTCAATTCGCAAGAGCTTTGATTCTTCAATTCCAATTCTCCAGCGTGATTGTGCAAAATATGAGATTATGAGAGATGAATTATGAAGAGCTGAGCCTTGGTTTTATAGAAATCCAAAGCTTTGGAGGTGCATGGAAAAAAGCCATAAATCACTTAAATTAACTTAGCTTGATTTTTGAGTTATCTGATAATAAAGATAATTTAATTCACAAAAACATGCAAAAGCTAAGTTTTAACTCAAAATAGAGTTTAGCTTTAATTGATAATTGATAATTGTCTGCTTTTATGATTGTGCATGTTTTATTTATGAATTAATTAAATAAATAAAGTGATTTATGCTCAACTTAACTGATTTTTGAAATAAAATAATTAATTTATGGGTTAATTAACTATTTTATCAAACTTTTATTAAAAATTATATTATTAAATAATGACAACCTGCTTTAATCAATTAAATAAAAATTTAATCAATTATTCATAAGATATTAGATTTACTGTCAAAATTAAATAATATAATTAATAATAGATAGAATTAAATTTAATTACACAATTAAGTGGCAAATATTAAATCTAATTAATTAAATATGAAAATATTCAATTAATCAAACTTTAGGATAAATGTGATTTATTGCCAAATAATCATTAAATTAAAGATAATTATGATGATTAGGAATATTACTAGGAATATTCCCCGATGCAGAATTTAAGATAATCAATTATGATTCGATGATGTTTAGATGTGCCTTAGGTTAGGACTTTGATGTTGATTTCATTCGAATTTTTGATATAGGAGATTAATGAACTTATAGCCCATTTTTGGGGTATTACAGACGTCGCCAACTAAATCTTCATTGGGTGCTCTGTCAGGATCATTGTATCCATACTTAGACAATTTATTCCTTCAACTTGCCATACTTGCATTCCAGATTCTGCGCTCTCAATAGAGATCATATTTTTCCATAATGACAACATCTATGCATCCACATTAGCCGAATTGCCAACAATCTCCCCCTTTGTCATTGGTGGCAACATATGGAAAAATTGGCTAAGTGTGCAAACAAAATGTCAAAAACACTTATACAAAATTTGTGGCCAAAAGTTATACAATATGTATACAATATCATACTCTATAGAATAGCTCCCCCTATGAGTATCCTTCCTCAACATATATTCAATTTTCTACTATCTCTCCCCCTTTGACAACAATGACAAAGATAGGGTGTACAAAAATTTCAAAAACTTTATACCTTATTATCAGCTATTGCAAAGCCGGTAGGCTTGCAACACAATCACCAAACTCTAACTTCCAAGATTCAAAATCTTTCTCCCATATCTTCCTGATGGATTTAGCAACATTGAGTAGAGTACTTAATCTGTATGCTGCAGTCTGACAAGCTTGCAGGGAATTGAAGCTAAACTTCTGAAATGATCTCTTTGTTGAAAGACACTGCTCAATTTGATCTTCAACAATTGATATCTTGATTGAGACATGCTCTCTTAAGATGTTAACCCTGATCATCTTTCTGTTCTTCTCCTCTGCTAATATTCTGATTTCATCTTTCAATTTCCTTATGTTCTTCTCTACGGAACTTATCTTGACATTAGGGCTTGTCAAGGTGTTTGTCTCAGCTGTAATAGCATCTAACTTCTCTCTGATCTTCTTATCCTCTTCAACTGTTAGGATTTCTGATTTAGTGCATTGAATGTACAAATTCTTTCCTGTCTCAAAATGTCTCCTCAAATTCTTTATGCATACATCTAAACTATCAATATCATTTCGAATATTTACACTTAAATTTTGTTGCATTTCTACTTCAAAGTCTTCCTGAACTTTTATTCTAGCAATATCCTTCAAGATAGAAAATTCAGAGTCAAAAGAATTCATTACCATTTTAGCTTTCTCAAGTGGATCCGATTCAGATACCTTAGTGCTGATCACACTCTCAAGTTTCTCTGTCAAAACTCTAATTTTGCCTTCAAGGTCTTTCACCTTCTTATTCTTTCCAATAATTTTATTCAGAGATGTGATGAACTCAAGTTGATCATCATCTTCAACTTCTTTTCCAAGGTCTTCAAACATTGAACCAATATGCCTCTTCTTACTGTCAGGTGCACTAATGTCTTCAACTGGTATAGAAGGTGCACTAGAGGTACTGGCCTCTGTCAAAATTTGTTTGCCTTTAATTGACTGCTCTGCTGGAACTGATTCTGATACAGTTGGTGCTTCCTCTGCCTCTGTATTCTTCTCTGATTCTGTGACCTTTTCTTGCTCTCGCAAAGCCAAATTGTCAACAATGTTTCCTAGATCATGAAATACTACATCATCTGATTCTGGAGTCACTTTGGTGCCTTCAATATCCATTGATTCTTTGCCAATATTGATATGTGAAGAAGATGGAACTTCTTCAATACCAACTTCCTCTGCATGTGGTTCCTCTGATTGCTTCTGCTGAGGGTTTGATTCAACATGCTTTTCTGCAACTATATCTGCAAGAACTTGCATTACTGCTTGCTTTGTCTCTTTTTGTACTTCCTCCTTTTTGCCTCCCATTATAAGGATTGTTCTTCTCTTAGTTCTCAATAAAGTTCCAAGAGACTTCAAGAATCTCTTCAAATGATCTTCATCCTTAACTTCACAGAACTGTCTGATTACATGTTCTCTCATCTTTATGTCCTCTTCTTGTGCTCTCTATTTTCTGTTATACAAATCTTCTGGGATCTTAGCATGAATAGTGCTAAGTTTCTTGTCTGCCACAATCATGTGTGTAACCATTGCATTTTCAAAGTTCAATATGTCAAATGATCCATATAGATCATAGAATTTATTCAACTTAGTGAAGTCTCCATGCTTCAATATATCTTCATTAACTCTTTCAATTCTTGGTTTCCAAGTTTTCTTCTTGATTGAAACTACATCATCATCTTTAATTACTGCTACATTTCTAGGTATAGGTAGTACAACCACTTTTTGTCTCTTGTCGGGTCCTGTTGCACTCACTTTTACTCTTTTGCTAGGAATAGGAGAAAAAGATTTATCTCCATCTTTTTCAGGTACTTCAACTTTTACCTTTACTGTAATAGGATCAACAGGATCTACACTTGATGTCTCAGGTGGAATTACAAGATTTTCACTTTGCTTCAAGGCTTCTGCAGTCTTCTTAGCTATGTCAAACTCATGACTTGACATACTAGATTCTTTCAATATTTTCTTCATAGTAGATTCAACTCTCTTACTAGATTGCTTCTTTTCTCTCAAACTTATTGCAAAGTTGAAATTTTCTTCATAGGTTCCAAACCTATTTGCATGACCATCCAACTCACACTTCAACAATCTATTCACATATCCTACTGTTTCTGCTTCAGATATTTCATAGCCAAGAGGGTCTATGAATTCTATTCTAGGCTCAACTGCTTCAATGTAGGTGAAATCAGTGTCAACCATAAAACAAATGTCATCTTTATGCTTTTCAACTAAGGATTGAGGAATCCTTGATTTGTTCTTAACAATATTCTGAAAAGTCTTCAATACAAGCTTCACACTGTCATTAACTTTATCAAAAAGGTGCTTCATGTAGACTGAGTTTATTCTTTCCATTTTGTTCACATTGTCACTCCAATCAACTGTGTCAGGAAATCTTCTCAAAATATGGAAAAACATATAGGTTATCAGAGATGAAAACCTAAACTGTGTACTTAGCCTTCTTAATCTTTTCTAAGTTCTCAAATAATTGAATTTTCAAAATTTCACATAGGTCTACTGGTTTCTTCTCAATACACATAAGATAAGCTGCATGAATCATTCCTACAGCCATGTCATCTTCCCTTGAACTACCATAGAATTTAGTTGTTAGGATCTTGCAAAGGTACCTAACATCATCTTGCTTAATCTTACTTATCACAATTCCTCTACCATTATAACTAGATCCAGTGTTATCTAAAACAATCTTTCTCATGTTCTTTTCATTCAGTGGAATCTCTCCAACTTTTGATAATCCAGTAACTTCATGAATTAGATCGGCAGTTATATCAATAACTCTATCCTCCATCTAGAATTTCCCATTGTGGATTCTACTTAAAATGATCTTGGTACATTCCTCATCATTGAATTCATACTTCATGGAATATTTGATAATTTCATTGTTCTCTAGGTGCCCATAAGCTGGTTTAACTGACATGTCTTGATTGTACAATTTCCTATAATCATCACTAAAATCTGCATCTCCCAAAGTTTCAAACTTGTAACCTAAATATCCTTTAACATTCTCAATGTGCAATACTCTGTCTGGTACGGATGATGATGCTAGACTGTCATCAATTTCAGTTGGTTCTACTGGTTCTTTCTTAATCTTTGGTCTATTCTTATCCTTAACATTATGAACCATAAAAATATCCATCTTATCAACTGATTAAAGATCAAAAAATACCTCAACTTTGCAAATCTAGGGTTTTGGTATGATCGTCGTTGCAAACTGCTTCCAAACTTCTTCAAATCATCCTCAACTCACTTTTCTTCTTTCAAATCACTTTTCAATAGCTTTTTAATTGTGAAAAATTTTATTTTGAACTTATAACACTTCACATTAACTCGATCTGACATCGCATTCATTCATTTTACTGCTAAAACCTCAAAAAGTTGATTCTGCAAACCTGCAACCATAAAACTTTCTGCGACCTTGTAAAACATAATATTTTCTTTTGCGCACTTAACCATAGCATTAGTACAACATAATAAACCTATATCTAACTGCGCAAAACTTAACTCATTCAAATTCCTAATCTACACTAATCCTAAGTCCTAAACTACAGAAACTTACATAATTTAAGTACTTAAAGAAGGGTCAAGTAAAGATTCATCCTTACCATTGGTTACATTACCTTCTTGACTACTTTCAGTGCTGACTGTACCTCCTTGATCTGTGCCTTTGTCAAATTTTACTTCATCTTTATTGCTATAGCAACCTTTCTCTTTATTTCCTGCATTTTCATTCCTTCTTGCATTGTTCCTAGGGTTAGGGTTATGATGATAACCTCCATTGTTCATTCTGCAAAATCTTGTTGAGTGTCCAAACTTTTTGCATATCTGACAAATGATTCCATTGTTTCCAAATCTCTATCCTTGCTGGTTAATCTGTGACCTACAATTTCTAGCAATATGTCCTGCTTTGTTGCATCTAAAACATACTACCACTTTTCTTTGATTCATTTCTTCACTAGATTTCTTATCTACATTGTTAGTATTCCCAATCATTCTATCATAATTATTCAAAATTACTTTAGGTCTTCTACATTTGTTAGCTCTATGTCCAAAACTATGACAATTATAACAATGTCCATTAAAAGGTTTAAATTGCTTACCTGTGCAATCTCTCTTCATGTGCCCAATAGTATTACAAGAAAAACATCTACCTTTGAATTCTCTTTGCATACCTTTAGATGATTCTTCCTGATTTGATTCTTCTTGCTTTGATTCTTCTTTCTCTCTAGGTGGTTCTTCTTTAGGTGGATCTTCCAATGTGTTCTCATCTAGCTTTATTTCCTCCACACTTTTAGATGTCTTCAGATCTAGCTTCTTACTTTCATGGTTTGTTCTAAACATACTATATCCAAATCCAGTCCTATCAAAGAATGGTTCTTCAAAAGAAATTTTTTTTTCAGTCTTATCACTTTTTGAATATAGCCTTTCAAGTTGTTGTTTAGATTGAGTTAATTCACCTTTCACAATTTTATTATACTTCTCAAGTTCCACATACTGCACTTTTACTTTTTCAGATTTGGATGTTTCCTTTTCAAGTCTTGACCTCAGATCTTCATTCTCAATTTTCAATTTTTCATTATCAGATCTCAAATTTCCATCTTTCATACTAAGCTTCAGATTTACTATCTTCAACTCATGTTTAAGGATCTCATTTTCTTTTTCTAATTCATCACAATCTTCAACAAGCATATCAGATTTCTTTTCAGATTTCAGATCTTCAATCTTACCTTTTAATTTGTCAATAGCATTTTTTGCATCTTCATATTTTCTTCTTAAGGAGTTTCTTTCATCAGTAAGCATATCAATCTGTTCAAGAGCTTCTTCAAGATTCTTCTGAAGTTGATCCATATCCATAGAGATCTTACTCAAGCTGCTAAGCTTTCCTTGAATGTTCCTTCTCCGAGGAACTGTGCTCTAATACCAATTGTTAGAAATAGGAAATATTGAGAGGGGGGGTGAATCAGTATTTCACAAACTTTTTCTTTTGCCCACTTATGGATATAACAGATTACTTTAGTGCATACAAAGATTATCAAGTTGATTAACAAACATAGCAGTAAATAGAAAGAACTCATAACACATCATATGTTCTCGAGGAAACCCTGGCCAAGGGAAAACCCCAATGGGGATGGTACCCACAAAGATCACTAATCAAAAGTATCTTGTTAGGGATATTGGACTCTATTAGGAGTTAATTTACAATATATAGTAGATCTATCCTAGTTAAAGGACTTTAGGCCTTGTTAGAAGCCTTAACCCTGTTAGGAGTTAGATTACAAAACCTGATCACCAGCTAAGCTCACTGCCCAAACAGGTAATACAAAATGTTTTTGACTATAATATGGTATTGCTTACAACTTTGCATCAATAGCCTTTTCTGCTATCACAATAAACAACTATCGCAAGTTATCTTTCTTTCTTTTTACATATCACACTTGTATTTCATTACATTTCAAGTATGCCTAATATATGAGTTATTAAAGCTAATAAATTTACATGGTTGGCTTCCAAAATATTTATCCAACATTAAACATCTAGGATGACATCCCTTCATAATTTTAAGTCATTATTTTGACAAGCAAAAATAATCCCTTAACTCTTTCGCTAATACTGTCTCCAAAACTGTTCTGTCTGCAAAAATTGTCTTCGGTAAACTTTGAATAAATTTGTCCGTACTACTCCAAACTTTATGCGCACTAAGATGGGGTATCATCATACTCTATAGAAGCTTCAGTTAACTTCACAAACAAAAATATTTCTCCAGTGGACGTCGCCAACTAAATCTTCATCGGGTGCTCTATCAGGATCACTGTATCCATACTTAGACAATTTCTTCCTTCAACTTGCCATACTTGCATTTCAAATTATGTGCTCTCAATAGAGATCATATGTTGCCATAATGACAATATCTATGCATCCACATTAGCCAAATTTTCAACAAGGTCTAATTCTGTAGACTGCTAGCACGAAGGAAGACTTGACCTAGCCAAATCTTCCTTGTACCACACAAAAAAATGTGTGATAACTATGTCTACTCCAACCTTAATTGTTTAAGAATTCATCATATCAGATAAAGTATGTTTAAGAATTTTTGGGAGTTCTATTAGACCTTTGTTGTAAGCATGCCATTGGTTTTCAAATGTTTGGATATCCATTTTTTTGAAATGTTGACTGTGGTTATCAAATGGACAGCCCATGAGCTTCTAGCTAGGCATCATTTGTATTGATAGCTTAGGGAATCAAATGTATTGTATCATTGATAGTTGAGACTTTGTTAAAAGGAAATAGGACAAAGAATGATTTTGATTTAGCTTCTCTATTTTGATCTCTAAGTGGTTTACAACCCTAGAGAAGTATATGCAGATTTACGGATGCAGTTGCAAGATACATAGCAGCTGATAATTCAAAAGAAATCCATGCATCCAATTTGAATAGCAATTAATACAAAGAAATAGGTTCCTCCAATGGCCCAATCATCCGGACCTTGACTGTCCCCTCAACCAATGACCCTTCAAAACTGGGTTATCATGCAATTGGTGAGTGATCTTTCATTCTCCTGGTCTGCCCTGCAACCAAACATATTGGAAATACACAATACAATGATAACAAGTCTTTCACAATCCCCCTTCCCTCAAGGAGCACTATCAACCATCCCTTCCGCATAGCATTTCAATGTTGTATGAGTGGATTGTGTAGGAATAGTTAACATTAAACAAGGAGCAGACTCCTCAACACATCTTTTTTGTAAACATGTCATTGGTTCAATTTTGTAAATTTGGTTTTTGTGTTAAATGCATTTAAATGGAACATTAAGCATAGTAATAATATGCTTAGTCTATTATTAATTTTAGATTAAATGCCCATAATACCTTTATCAGTTTAGCATGTTATTATAAGATACTAAAGAAGACCTACAATTTGTCAGAGAAATCTTCACTGTCCCCCACAATGAAGATAATGAAGATTGACCTCCTACCCCACAACAAAGAACATTGTAATAATAATAAGATATAATATATTGTTAGAATAAACTTTGAACAAAGACATGTAATGCTTAAGTTAATGATCTAAAAAGCTGCAAATATAGGAATTGAAAAAGAAGATAGTGCCAAGAAACATTTTCACAAATATGAAACGTGAGGAAAAGTAATAACATTAACAATGCCAAGATTCATAGCATTAAATTTCACCTGTGGATGAGTTTCTGTAGTGGGTTTCCCAGCATCAAAAATATGTTGAGTTGCATTTGAGTTGTAACTAAGAGTATCACGTAGAACAGACCCTAAACTTTGAAAGCATTCTCCAGCCTGGCAATTCAAAATTCAATCTAGGCAAGCATCAGTAAGTGAAATAAATTATAGACATCAACATCAACATCATCATAATAATTAGACATAAATTATAGACATGAACATCAACATAATCATAATCATTTGGAGGGTATTCATTTTGGATAGTACTATGTTTCTTGAAATTTTTTGTGATGCTTCTAAACTTTAAAGACATATTGTATGGCTTAATGATAATATAGATTAGCATTTTTTTTCTGATGGAATGTTGTTGATCATTCATGGTCTTGAAGAAACTTTTGATTGTTTTGATTCTCAAGTCTTGACATTGTTTCTCAATGTGATATAGACTGACCACAAGATGGTTCAGTTGGTCCTCTCTTTCCGTTTAATCATTTGTCTTCATCATGGTGTAAGTGTCAATATGTTTTAATCCAACCAACATGTCATACCCCCACTTCTGACAAACCTCATAGCATGCAAATCACAGCCAAAGACTTGGGTGATCAGCATACACAAACAGCGATTACCCTTAGGAAACAATGATCATTAATATTCATTAATGGCGGGTAGTGATTCCTTGGTAATAAAGGCATTGACAACATTCATCATCTTAACCAAGTCATGGGTGGTGATCCTTGAAATAGCACAATTAGTAAAATGAAATAACAACATAAGTCATTGGTGGTGATCCTTGAATTTGGAGTGAGGAAGAAGGAAAATTGGAAAACAAAATATGGAATAATCAGGTTGGAATTGGAGAAGAATTCAGAAATAAACTTGAATTAGAAAAAATCCAAGTTATTCGGTTCTTTGTTTGAGGTTGGGTTCCAGCTCTACTTTTGTTCTCCTCTGGGTTCGACTTGGGTTCCTTTGGTAGGAACTTGGGTGCCTGGGCCAATCCTGGTGCACCTACAGTATTATAAATATGATACACGAGGTATTTTATTCATAATTTTATAGGCTAACTCATTATTATGGTAACATGGGTATGACCACACTCCATGCCTTATAATGATACCTGACATGGAGTGTGGTTCAAATGAAGTTGAACCAAATGCTGACCGTGATGGCTATGATCATGATGAAGATGAATATGAATATTAAATCTAAAATATGGCTTGTAATTTGAATTTTCATTGTGAATGAAGAAACTATAGATTCAAGTTGACTCATTCTATGTTGCAGTATATTTGTTCCTTAGATCTACCATATTATATATGTGTAGCCTGTAAGGGATATCTTCTGCTCATCCATGTATCAGAGCTTGGTGAGAGTTCTTAGGAGAAATACAAGATGTCAGTGGGAGATGGAGAAACCAATATCAAAACACCACTTGAAGCCTTGCAATGTTGAGAGTGGGATAAAAGCTACACTTGAGACCCTATATAAGGAACAAACTTATTGAGTTTCACTTTGTTTCAAGAATAGTTTTATATTTTGTACTAAACAGGGCCAACCATGTGAAGGTGGAAGCTCATTTGGCTCCATCCCCCCCCCCCCTCTAACATCACTCTAAATTCCCCGTTAACATCTAACATTCATTCATTATATTATCTATTAATAAAATGTAACATTCATTAATTATAACACGATAACATTCATTAATATTTATTCACACATTAATAAAATGTGACATTCATTAATTATCACATGATAACATTCACTAACACATTATAAAATTTATGAACATTCACTACCACATAATTAAATTCATTGGCATATAAAAATCATTCATTATCAATTAAGGTGCATAGATGACAATCATTTCTTTTTTTTCTTTTGATTTCTAGTTTTTAAGATGTAATCATTAAGATGAGTATCAATATCATCATGATGATCATCTACCCTCTCATTAGATCTCAATGCACACCTAGTTATCTGTTGATGCAAAGGGGGGTCATCTACAATAACATATAAAAGGGTTAAATTAAAAACATTAAAAACATTTTAAAGTATTTCAGTACTTTACAGGCCATAATCATATAGCTCTTTACCTAATCTAGTCACATCATCAACATTGAGGTTAGTTTGTCTGGCCTCAGCCTCAACCTCAACATGCTCATTAGCAACGGCCTCTACACTGTCTACAACTGCAATACAAATTGTTACATTAATACAAACACCAATTGCAATTAAATTTGTATTACTACACTAATCAATTTAAGATGTTTACTTGTATTATTGTGATGCACATCCTCATTGTCATCAACATGCATAGGTTGTGTACCGTAAGAATTGGCAGGCTACATTATAATTTCATACGCATTCATGTTATCATTGTTTTCTTACTTAAAACAAATTTACTCACTTTATGTTGGAACTTAACATCAAATAAACTAATTGGTAAATAATTAAATTTGAAATATCATCTATTTAGCTTACCATGATGGATCCATCAGTAGAACCTTGTGCACTTCTTATTCTTTCTGCCACAACTTTATAGCCTTGTTGGAAGCCAATTCTCTTGTCCTCTTCTATGAGACTTACATTGAACTCCGCACCCTACATTTTTGCTTGGTATTGTCAAATTTTATTTTATTATTTCATCAAAACAAAAAAAGATTTCAAATTATAAATAAATATTTAAAGATCAAAGAATTATTTTTAGTGTTAAAAGCCATCTACAGATTGTATTTTTCCTCATTCAATTCTGACAATATTAACACTTACAACTTGTGCAGCAAGTTTTGAATAATCGCCAGAGCCTAGCTTGTGTTGCCCATGCTTTTGCAATCTTTCCTTTATTGCCTTTGATGTGTCAGACAATCTATGAAGAGATTGAAATATGTTAGTTCATATAAATATGAAGAGTATTTAGTACACAATTACATTCTTAACAATATCACATACCTTCTTCTATTCTCTGGTGGTGTATTTCCTTTTTTTACTTCAGTTTTCTCATTCACATCTAGAATAAGAGATTTCCACTCTAAATCAAGAATGCAAGGGGGGTGTTGGTAATGTGGGTTTTGGGTTAATGTACACCTATACTGGTCCCTAATATACCTCAAACATATCCTGGCTCTTTGAAGGAGCTTACCCTTCTCAAATGCACAAGGTCCAAAAAAGTTTGTTATACTTTCTACGAGATCATCCTTTAACTTTTGATTTTGGGTTTTCCACCTTTTAAGAAAGAAAATAGTGTCAGATTAAAAAATGGATGTAATGATAACTATCCTAGCAATGATATGAAATGAAAATAGTGGATTGGGCTTTTAGTTCAGATATGATGTTCCACCCTGTATAGATGGTGGGCCCGAATATCCACAAACACTCGTCATTAAGTTTACTATAAAAAACATCATTCCCTACAAAATAATCATGGGATCATTAGTCGAAGGATATAATAGTATAAGATAAGAATACAATAGATGTAAGCTTCTCATATTGAATGCAAGGTGTAATTAACATACAATTGTATAGTAAAAAAAAGGTCCAATCTTTAAAGTACCTAGAAGTTTTTCTATTTTCAAAGGAACTCCTTCACTCACAAGAAATATGCAATCCTTCACCGTTCCCATACTAGCAATACTAGTACATCCAGGAAAATCACCATCAAGTGTTGCATCCCCTGTTGCATAAATTGAATCGATTACGAAATGGCCCTAAGAAAGAACACTTCAAGGGAAATAAACATATATAGAATGATAGAGAAAATAAAATCTATGTATGAGTAGGTGGTGCCATGGCATCTGTGGCCATGCTACATGTTTCTGACATTGCAGGATGCAGTACATCTGAGCCTGCCATCGTATGAGGCGGTGATAGTAAATGATCATTGACACGTGCTGAAGAATAAGATTGTTAGAGCATAATAAAACCAATGATTATCATAGACAATATTGTTAGAGAGTAAAAAAAAATATAGTCCAACATGCGATCTACCTGAACCGGCTACACTACCCTTATCATGGTCATGAGGATCAAAATTATGCAAAAAAAGTTGTAAAAGAAACACATCCACTTATTTTTTAATGACATAAAAGACTACTATAACATAAAAACTATTATTGAACCTTTGTTATAATTAAAAATTACATTACTACTTACTCGGTAATTTTGAGATAGGTGCATCAGTTTAGTTTCCCTCTTTTGTGACTCAAGAGTCAGAGGGAATATATATGCCAATTCAGCCAATCTTATTCCAATTTTGTGGAGGCATTTTTTAATTGCAGAGGCCGACTCATCACAAGCACCAAAATCAACAACTAGGTCCTCGTCAAAGGACTCCTTTTCAGGGACTACAAGTTCCTTTCCCTTTCTCTACTGACCACTTATCTGTGACAACAATATTACTAACACTATTAGAATTAATCTGAAATAGTGATGAAAAGAATATAATAAAAAAATTTATTTAACATTTTGCTTCTATCTAATTTGTAGTACAATAACAAAGAGGTTTACCTGTTGGGAAGAAGTCGATGCATGATCATCATTGTCCCCACTACGTGGTTGCTCCATATTGTGGTCCTATGTTAGTATTTAAAGTTAACCAATAATTAGAAAGGACTACATTAATAAATTTCATTAGAAAATGATGATGGAGATGAGGTGGATGGTGAGGAGACTCTCTAAATGTGGATGGTGAAAAAACTCAATTATTTAATGGTACATAATATGTACCTGCACCCTAATGATAGTGACATCATTTGTATCTATGTGATTCAAATTGTAATCAATAAGAAGCTTTTCACCTACACTTATTGATTTTATCGCACATACAAATACATGATTTCCCTAGCACGCCTCAAATATGCAATTGGGTTGCTTAATAGTTGACAAAGGTCACATGCTATTTATAAAACCTACAATATTCCCTGATGTTTTTGGCCTTCCATCAATGTATATAGCCACTATTTTACTTTTCTCATTGTCTTTTTGTTGAATATAATTTGTCGAGAGTGCATACCTATGCACATTTTTTTTATATTGAACAATTCGCATCCAAATTTTGTAATCGTAACAAGGTCCAACATACTCCATCAATTCAACAACTTTGTTGTAAGAGACCTTTATGTCATCCATGGAAAATAGGCCCAAACCATATATTGATGATGGTACAATATGATATATCTTGCCTTTAACACTAAAATCAGTGTTTATTGGAGGAAGTTCCTTGGGGACCCATTGTTTCTGTAGATTTTGGTACCTAGAGGGAACCTCGATGTTGCCTTTTCTCTCATCATCATAAGAACATGACCCCCCTTGAGCAAGGAAAAATTTCATGCATTTATTAAATTTCCTTCTAGTCTTTTGACCTCTAGTTGATCTTCCTAATTCAGACATACTAAATGACTCACTTTCTTTGCTTGAGGAAGACACATCTGACAAATACCTATTTTCTACTACCTGCACTCCATCAAATGAGAGAGATAGCAAGTAATGTGAGATATTTTACAAATTATGAAATACATTAATCTCTATAGGGTGTATTGACTTATACCTGTCGATCCATGAGACTGTGTGGGATGCTCGTGAAAGGAGTCTAGGTACCTACATATGTAATTCAATTATCTAATGTTAGCTAAAAAATTCATGATACATATACTCAAAATCACATAGTAAGTACATTAAAAACCATAAGCATCCCATCATAAGTACATCATGAATTAATTAGATTAAGCATTGATTGCATAACTGCACATTTCTATCAAGAAATTAATATTAAATAGATTAAGCAGTGATCACGTAACTGTACATTTCATTCATCTTCTTCTTCATCCAACTAATCACCATGATCATCATTGGTGTCGACATCATCACCACCACCATCATTTTTGTCATCTTCATCTTCATCACTGTCATCATCATTGGCATCATCATCATCATCATCATCATCATCATCATCATCATCATCATCATCACAGAAGCAGCAGCAGCAGCAGCAGCAGCAGCAACAGCATCATCATCATCATCATCATCATCATCATCATCATCATTAGTAGCATCATCATCGTCATCATCTTCTTCTTCAAGAAAAGTTGCATCAGGAACATAATCGACTAACTATTGTTCATGATCATCATCTACATCATCTTCTAGTTGTTTGTAATCTTCTTCTTCCATCGCATTATACCTCATCGGCCTTCCTCTTGGATCATGTCTAACAAAAAATGACCAACCCAATTTATGTGGAACCTTTGAGTAAAATAGCTGCTCACATTAGCTTGGAAGAACATAGGGGTCATCCCCAACTGGCTCAAACCACCTTGTATTAATCATTGAAAATCTATTGTCATGTTCAATAACAGTTCTATCAAGATCATTTTGATTAAGTCATAGCCTATACCATCTGATGACAAAGAGAACTAATCTGAAGGAATTAAAGTCACACTCAAGTATATCATCCAAAATGTCATAGTATCAATTTTTAAACTCTCGAGGATGTAAGTCATTTCTAGATGAAATATTAGTCACCTGAAAGACTGCACTTATCCCAGAATCACAAGTTTTCTTTGTGTCATCCAACTTTTTGATGCGAAATTTATGACTATTGGAAAACATAGCCTTGTGGTGTTTGACCTACAAAAATATGTAAAACAAGTATAAATTAATGCATTGAGAGTTCATAAACGTACGAGTGATTAACAAATTTATACGTACCTATAAATCTCTTAAACCATGTGCTAAATCTATTTCCCTTTGTGCAACATTTGGATCTCCATTACGATGAGCTTCATTAACCAATGAAGACATAGCTTTCCATGTTAATGTGCAACCTAAATGATGACATCATTCAATCCATTTCATCATCCAATCTTGATTGTTTGCAATATACAAATGTATTGCATCCCACTCTCGAGCACTTGTACAAAAAATAAATAGACTACTTACAACTGATTAATTTTGAAGATTAAGAATTAATTAACAGCTACAATAACATCTTATAATTTATTACGTCTCACTTTCCTCATTCTACCTTTCCCCACCAAGTACTCCCCTTCAAATTTTCTAATGGTATTGAGATCCCAAATGCGATCTATATGGATCTTTGTTGCAAGCTTAGGAAGATATTCAGTAACGTACACCATAGTCTGGTATATCATATATCCCTCCATCATAGAACTCTCAAGACGTGCTCTTTACTAAACCAAAGCCTTCAAAAATTTTAGGTGCCTCTCAACCATCCACATTGACTGAGTGTGTATGGGTCCACACATTTCAATCTCCTCAACTTGGTGTATGAGGTAGTGTTCTTGTGCATTGAAAAAGGTTGAAGGTAGACACTTTTGCATTTCACATATTAGATGAGTAATTCTTCTCTTCCAATATTTTATTTCTGCTCTATGGATTTCTTTAGATGACAACCACCTACAAGACATTCAAGACACAAAAATATATAAACACAAGACTTTACAATATATATATACAACAAATTAAACAGATATCATTGCTTACCTCATGTATTTTCCAAGATCATATATCACTTGTTTGATGTTATTGTCAAATTTCTCTAGGAGAGATAGGGGTAGCATGTACTGCAACAATTATAAAAATAATCATGTCATTATTTTCTCATATAATACAATGAGAAGTACATGCAGTTTACAAATATATTGTAAATACAAAAGAACATGACTTACCTTGATGAAGGTATGTCAATCATGCATTTTCAACCCTAGCCCAAATTCACTTTTCTTTGATATGGTACTGCTTATGTTTGTAGCAAATCCTGTGGGAAATCAAATTTTTCGTATGACTTCTTTTAGGAAGATCACTTTGTTGTTCTGTTAATAACCAAGGAAGGGCACTTGTATTAATTTGTTCTTCATTTCTATTTGATTCAATGAAATTTTTTATTGCATGATTGGATTCATGAATGTCGCTACAAATTTTGACAATTTTTTCTTTGTCACGTCTTCCATTCAATATTTTTCACAATGTCTCTATTACATTCTTTCCAATATGCATAGTATCAAACAAATGCACATTTTGCAGCTGCTCATAGTAGGGAAACTTACTAAATTGTCTAGGATAACTCTTTAGTCCCTTTGGAAGGTGCTCAGTAGTGTTTCTTTGACGACATTCACAATCATCAATCACATAATCAGCAAACAAAACACAATAAAAATATACAAATTCTAAACATAAACCATTAGGTAGAATGGTAGTACCTTGATGATTAATTCTATTATATTCCAACTTCCATAGGAGAGGTGTCATTCTCCGTGGCTTAGATGTAGTTTCTTCTTTCCCATTGAAAAGATGTTTTTCGATAATTCAATAGTTATGATTTTTGTAGAAAAAGTGTCTATGCTCATCAAACACCTGCTTTCCTAAACTTTTTGAATGATGAGATTTCATCTTTGGACCACAAACTGGACATGCAAATTTTTCCTTTGTTTGAAGACCTACAAGGTAATGATACAATTGGATTAAATATGTTAATTTTTATTTTTAGAATTATCATGTGCAACTTGAATTCACCATAACATACCATAAAAATGTGTTACCCCTGGGGCATCATGTATTGTCCATACAAGCATTGCATGGAATTGAAATTGTCTGTCTCCTATTGGTCTAGAGATGTTATACATAGTGACACCTTTCCATAACTCCACCAACTCGTTGATAAGAGGTTCAATATAAACATTCATATCTTTAACTTGGTATTTACCTAGTTGAATGAACAACAACATTAAATAATTATTGTGACCATTTTACTACAAGATTTATAATTACATGCAGATAACTATTAAATGATCAAATACCTAGAACAATCATTATCAATATAATGTGCTCCCTCTTTATTGACATCCATGGAGGAATGTTATTGTTGATGACAAAAACAAGCCAAACAATGTAAATGGATCTTAGCTCTCCAAATGGATTGACACTATTCGCTGCCACTGAAACCTTGAGATTTTGAGGTTCTTCGATAAAGTGCGGCCACTTTTCCTCTATGTCCTTAAATATAGAACCATCTGCAAGTATTCGAATAATGTCATCTTGACTCCTATTGCGTGCATGGTAATCCATAAATTGTGTCAAGCTACTACACCTGAATAATCTTTGCAAACGTGGTATAATAGGGATGTAACAAAGAACCTTGTGAGACACCTTTTTTGTTATTTGATCTGTTCGTATGACATTCAAGGCATTCTATTGCAAATTCATGTTCTTTATGATAAATAATATGATCATTGGGACAAGCATCTATTGCTTGATACTCTGTTCCAATATCTTTCATAGTGGCACATAATTCTCAGTATGAACGAGGGAGAATATTTGATGGTGGTAACAAGAACTCACCTATCAATCTATAGAAAAATATATATGTTGTTAATATTAACAATATTTATGGTACATGTTTCACCATTTAATTACTATAATGACATATATGACATACCTTAGCATACATGACATTGTTGTGTTGGATAAACCATACATAACCTTCAAGTTTAACAACAAAAATATAGCAGAGAGAAGAGTTGTTTGGGAGCCTTCGTAAAGGGGCATGGCTACCTTCTCAAGTAGAGGTATATCATGGATGACATCAACATCATCCTGATCATCATCATCAGTTGCAACAAGACCAAATGTGTCATGGATCAATGTATTAGTACCATCATCTGGTGCATCATCATCATTTTTCCATGGGATCATAATCTTTAGCTTCAATATTCGCACCTCCATGATCCTCCACTTCCAAAGCCATATTCTCAATATTCACACCTCCATGGTCCATATCACCTACTCCCCTAGGGAGGTCGACCTATATAAAAATGATGAACGCAAATAAACCATGATAATGATCTCATCATCAAGTGTATTTCATATATATATTAATTGTTAAATAAATATAATGAAAAACTTACCAATTCATGATAATCAAACCCTCCTTCAATGTGACCATTATCCCTACAATGTTTGTTAGCTATTTTGATTAGCAATCTTCTAATGTTTAAGCCCTTACAATTATTGCAGGGACAATAACATTTTTCATCGCCTTTTCTTTTAAAATTCAACAACAATCTATTGATTGCATCCCCATTACCTTCTTCACTTGGATTGTCTGACATGATCCTTCTTCACTTAGATTATCTATAACCTAATTATATATATAAATTGAAAACTTAGTTATGAAATGATGTTGTAGTATAGTATACCAAATTGAAACACATATATTATTGTAGTCTTCCACCTCAAACTCTTTCCTATTGTGGCAAGAAAGAAAGATATTCAAATAATATAGTAGTTTGTAAATCAAAATAAAATGGAGGCAAGTTGTTGATTGAGAGTGTGGGGAACAACACCTGTCAGTACTTTTATCGAATTGTCAATTTCAGTTTTGAACCATTCTATGAATATAGAACATGGATGTAATCTCAAAAAATAACAAAATGTAGACACGACAGATTACTTATTTTGTTATTCCACATTACTTACTATTTGAGTGCACGTTCCACTTGCAACTTGATCAAGTCTTGTTTGATGCTTCAATTTTGTGTTCACTGTCCTGTAGAAGTACACAATTTTGTATTTGCCCAATATGTTATTCAAAAAACAACAATAGAATAAAATACTTGTTGAGAAAGATCATCATAGGAGTATCAAAAACTCAAGATCCAAAGGTAACAAAACATTATAAGACTCTTACATTCAACCTTCAACTCGTGCACCTAATAAATAGGAGAAAAAATACATGAAATTGAAAAATTTAACTAATGAGTTATGTTTTTCTTCTCATCTTAATTAGCCAAATTTATATGAGATTCTAAAGAAGGCCTCACTCTTAATCAGCCAAATCTTCCTTGTACCACACAAAAAAAACTATGTGATAACTATGTCTACTCCAACCTTAATTGTTTAAAAATTCATCATAGCAGATAAAGTATGTTTAAGAATTGTTGGGACTGGTCCTTTGGCGTGTATTAAATAGAATATAATTTTTAGCATATTATTATCACTCTATTTCTTTGTTGTAAACATTCCATTGGTTCAATTTTGTAAAAAAAAATTGTGTTAGATGCATTTAAAATTATCTTCATTGTCTTCTGATTGTCTAAATGCTTCTTTATTTGTTAGCCAATTAATACATGCTACTATATAAAGAAGACAATCAGAAGACAATGAAGATTTGTCTAACAAAAATGAATACACTAAATTGAACCAATGGCATGTTTACAAAAATTATCATAACTCACAAGAAAAATTGAAACAATGGCATGTTTATAGCTCATTAAGAGTGAGGCCTTCTTTAGAATCTCATGAGTTTTGTACTACATATGCAATGTATTGTGAGTTTGAAGAGAGTTTGTGCCATGTGTGATAGAACCTACTTTATCTAATATGGTGCATTGTTAAACAAATTAAGGGTAGAGTAGTTATTACTTAGTTTTTTGTGGGGGACAAAGAAGATTTTTCTGACAAATAGCAGGTCTTCTTTAGTATTTCATGAATTTTTACCACATATACTGTTTCAAGCCTTTGAGTCCTGGAGAAGAAGAATGGTGTAAGTTGAATAGATCAAAGTGAATGGGGTGTTGAAACATGGTGAATAGACCATGATGAGATGATACTTGATGTCGTGACTAAGTTTCCCTCACAAACAATGGCATAGACTAGTTTTACTAAGTTTCCTTTCTCTATTTTGAGGTTTATTTTCTCTACCACAGGGGTATAGTCAAAGGGTTCATTGACAAAATGATCCTTCGAATGGTTACTATGAATATGAATGATTTGATATAGCATATTGGTCATTTTACTTGAAGTTTGGAATAGCTTGTGCAAGGGTGAAAGTAGTTTTGATCATTTTGGACATGACTGTTCCTCTACACAGTCAACAAATGTAACTGTCTAATGATTATATGTAATGTTGAATAGATTAAATGATTTATTCTTGGTAGAAGTGAATGGAAGGAATAGTGTTGGTGTTAGGTTTCATTTATTATTGAATTCAATGGTTTCCAAGATGTGTTGAGGAGTTTTCTCCTTGTTTAATGTTAACTGTTCCTGCACAATCCACTCATACAACAGTGAAATGCTATGTGGAAGGGATGGTTGATAGTGTTCCTTGAGGGAAGGGGGGTTTTGAAAGACTTTTTATCATTGTATTGTGTATTTCCAATATGTTTGGATGCAGGGCAGACCAGGAGAATGAAGGATCACTCACTGATTGCATGATAACCTAGTTTTGAAGGGTCACTAGAAGAGGGGAATGAAGGATCACTCACTGATTGCATGATAACCCCACCAAGCATTCTTTCCTTTAAGTTTCCACAATATCTCAAAGTATGATCATTATTCTTTACTTTCTTCTATATGCTATTCTTTCTATGGTTTTTTTATCTCAGAAATATATCAAAAACATTGCAGATGTGCATATAAAAGTAAAATATTGTCCTTCAATTGTTCCACATTGAAGCATTTCCTCTTCGGAGTATTCTCTTTGTTTTTACAATATCTATAAAAAATGGTTCCCATATTTCTTCAAGATCTATTTTAATCTTTATATTTCAATTTTTATTAGATTTGACCAATAGTTGATTTCATTAGTATTTTATAACATATACTCCTAATGTGAAATGTGGAGAGAAAGAAAGAGACACACTAGGTATGAATTACATGATATACCCATCATCACTTAGCACTTAAATAATAAATTATGGACAGGGAACAACCCCCTAACCTCTGGATGTTTGTTTCATGTTGGCCTCTTATTATATGCAAAGGTAGGCCTATCTTCATTAGGCTAACAACCACAGTGTAGGGGCCATAAATTATGGATCCCAAAATAGTGCACACTTGTATTAAATTAGGTTCACTATACTACAAGGGAATGGAAACCATGCAATAGTGCCTCACGGGGATGGAAGCAACCCTTCACCAAGAAGATGATTGTGTTTGCAATATTTACTAGAGGCAAAGAACATAATTTGGTTCTAGCAATTACTCCTAGAAGATAATGGCACCCACAAAACACTTGGAAAAGATAGCACTCACTATATCTTTTATCACTCTTTTAAAGCTGGGACAATAAATCTCAAAGATTGATCAATGAATTCTTGAACACAAAGAACCATTGACAGATATGATTCATGTGTACAATAGCCAACAACCAATTGTTCCAATCATGGTGTCCAATAATTATGTTAGAAAAAGCATCTACAAATCCCTTACACAACCATAATAGATTCAAACCATGAACTATAATAACCTACCAATGGGACTAACAAAGATACAGCCTAAACAAATCTTGATCATATTCCACCCTATTGTAAGGCCCAAGAAGTAACTCTATCTTAAAGCTACACATTCCTCTAGATGAAGCTCAAAGGTTAGGTAGTTGAAGCATAGCAATACTTGAATGAATATAGGAATAATTTGATGTGTAATCATTTGCTAGCTTGGTTTGTGGGTTTTCCACATAATATTTTCCCTGTAACCACATTTATAGTTTGAGAAAATCAGAAAAAATTGTTTCAGATTTATATTATCCTTTTGAACTAGCACACTGCCATCAAAATGCATAATCATTGGTCATCTCAAGAAAATTCCTATTGATTAGTAGGATATCCTTATAAAAATTTGATGCATGGATTTTTTGTGAATTATCGACTGCTATGTATCCTGCAACTATGGAAGGCATAGTGTTGGTGTTAGGTTTCATTTACTATGGATTTCAATGGTTTCTAAGATGTGTTGAGGAGTTTGCTCCTCATTTAATGTTAATTATTCCTACACAATCCACTCATAAAATAGTGAAATGCTATGTGGAAGGGATGGTTGATAGTGTTCCTTGAGGGAAGGGGGATTGTGAAAGACTTGTTATCATTGTATTGTGTATTTCCAATATGTTTGGATGCAGGGCAGACCATGAGAATGAAGGATCACTCACTGATTGCATGATAACCTGGTTTTGAAGGGTCACTAGTTGAGGGGACAGTCAAGGTTCGGATGATTGTGCCATTGGAGGACCCTATTTATTTGTATTAATTTCTATTCAAATTGGATGCATGGATTTCTTATGAATTATCAGCTTCTATGTATCTTGCAACTGCATCCATAAATCTACATATACTTCTCTAGGGTTGTAAGCCACTTAGGGATCAAAATAGAGAGACTAAATCAAAATCATTCTTTGTCCTATTTCCTTTTAACAAAGTCTCAACTATCAATGATACAATATACATTTGATGCCCTAAGCTATCAAATATACCAATGGCACCTAGCTAGAAGCTCACCAGGAGAATGAAGGATCACTCACTGATTGCATGATAACCCAATTTTGAAGGGTTGCTGGTTGAGGGGACAGTCAAGGTTCGGATGATTGGGCCATTGGAGGACCCTAGTTCTTTGTATTAATTGATATTCAAATTGGATGCATGGATTTCTTGTGAATTATTGGCTGCTATGTATCCTGCAACTGTATTCATAAATTTGCATATACTTCTCTAGGGTTGTAAGCCACTTAGGGATCAAAATAGAGAAACTAAATAAAAATCATTCTTTGTCCTATTTCCTTTTAACAAAGTCTCAACTATCAATGATACAATACATTTGATGCCCTAAGCTATCAATACAATGGCACCTAGCTAGAAGCTCGTGGGCTGTCCATTTGATAACCACAGTCAACATTTCAAAAAAATGGATATCCTTGAGCACAAGCACCAATAACATCAAATAATGGAGTTAAAGCACAGGGTAGGGCACAACACTAGTAGAATGTGGTCATTTCAGTGACAGCAATATACAATGGCATCATTAAAAATATATGCCAGTAATATCAACAAATGTGAATCCAAACATTTGAATATAGTGAATCGATATCCTTGAGCACAAGCACCAATAACATCAAATAATAGAGATAAATCACTGGCTAGGGTATGACACCAGTAGAATGTAGTCATTTCAGAGAGCATTCATGATCAAATAAAATTAAATGCATTCGAATATGATGCCAGAGGTTCAAAAGATGAAGAAATCACATACCTTCTCCTGCGCTTAGCTTTTGCTCCTTTTCTCCCACTCCTTCTCTATCCAATTGAAATAAAAATGATGAGGTCGTTTCACTTTTTTTTTTTATCTATACCCTGAATCTATCAAAATTTCGATGGTCAATTAAACACCCATTGGAATACCGACATCATTGGGGCCTATTAACAAAAAAAAACACCAAATTCATAATAAAAAAACTACCCATCGAAAACTTTTGTCAAAATTTGGCCCCAAATGTAGTAGTGAACAATGCTCTTAGGTATTCTATACCTCATCTGCATTTTTATCCTAAATGTTTTGATCTCTAACTACATATAATCTTTCAAGGTACTCTCAGTTGATGCCTTAAGTGATATTTGTGGCATTGTAGGCATGTTCTTATCAAGGTATAAATCTAAAACTTTTCCAACTATATGAAAGTACATATAGATAATCAGAGACCCAAACCTAAATATCTTGCTCTTGTCATGCTTGATGGCCCTTATGTTGTCTATCAACTGTGCGCGCAAGATCTCACACAAGTTGAATTCACCATGTTCTTTCACAATTTTGATGGCTGCTAAAATAGTGGTTGCAGACACACTATTGACCATGTTTACATGCTGAAACCTATAACCAAGAATCATAGCCATTAACTTGATGTCTTTCTTCTCAATTGGCTCTATGGTCATACCGCGCTTGTCACTGCGTGACTTACAAGCCTGCTCAACCAATTTCCTCACATCCTTACCAATATGAAGAATGGTGCCTGTTCTTGATAGACCTATCATCTCATAAATGAGATCAGCTATTATGCGAATTGGAACTTCACCTATCCAGAATAGGTCATCATGAATACTGCTTAATAAGATCTTAATCCATTCAGATTCATAGAATTCATACGCTATGGCATACTCAATGATTGGGTTATTTTCAAGGTGTGTGAACTCATCCATGAATGTTTTATTAGGATTCATCATTGTTTCTAGGTGCGACCTTATCCTTTTTAAACCAACTGGTTCCTTCTTGCAATATACATATGCGCGTATGTCTACTACGTCCATAATGCCCATTGGGGTTCTAGAAAAGGCTCCTTCAAGGTCATCTAGGGTGTATTTGAATGGATTCTTCTTAAATACATATCTTTTCCTTTCAACAACGTCAAAAATGACTGGAGTAGCCATAACTTACTTGGTGAATCACTCAAATATGTCTGTAAGGTTTTCTGAATTGTCACATCAAAACTAGGGCTTGCAACAATCTATCTTCCTTCTTCACTGATAAATCTAACTGCAATACTTCTCAAGTTAACTGCTAGAACTCCTGTGATCTCCAAACACTCAAAATTGATTTCAAATGAGTGATCAATGAATCTCTGATGACTATAAAGTAGTTTTCCACCATTAATGCTTTTTGTGTAAACATAGAATGCAACTATGAATTTTGTTCTTTGTCTCTACTATCAATCAGGCAGTGTGCTCTTGCATACTACATCACATAGTCTCCAAATAGTTGTAGTCCAAGGCGCATACTCTGAGAGTGAGTACACCAGCCGCGCAAGGGTCTAGAGATAATCTAGCTCCCCCTATGACCATAACGGTCATTTAACCATAAATAGGAGCTGTGTCCATTATGGATGCAACCTCAACTATTTCTCCAACATTATCTAACTTTTCTTCTTTCCAAATCATGCTCACATCTTTTGTAGCTTGCACAAACTTGACTTCTCTTGCTTCATCCAATATTGATCCTTCTAACTTTTTAGGGCTTTTCTATCTTTGCACTTTTGTTCTGTAGAACCTAGAGATGTGTCCAGCCTTTTTACATGAGTGACAAATGACTGGAGGCCTGATATTCCTCGGTGCATTCATGTGGGTTACCATACTGCACTGTCTGGCTATGTGACCAACATAATTGCATATCTAAAATGTGATGTTTTGAGGACTTCTGACATTCTATTGTGGATGACTTCTCTGATTTTTCTGATTTTGATTTCTTTGATTTGATCTACAATTCATAGATCTATGACCAAACTTATTGCATGAGTAACAATAGCCATTGAAAGGTCTTACCTCTTTACAATCTTTTTCTATGTGACCATGCTTGTTACAAGCATAAAAAATTTTGTTTACTAGCTTGCGCTCATCCTTAGATGGTTTAGCTTCAACTTCAGTATGATTTCCTATCTTCTTAGCTTTTGCAGATTCTTCTGATGCTTTCTTTCTTGCTCGCATGTCATTGATCTAATTTTGTGCTTTATTGAATCCAATACCACTGTTGTCTCCTTTAATCTTTTGTGCATACAACTAAGACTCTATGAGATCCTTTCTTGTGTGTAATTTTTCAATATGATTATTTTCCTCAGTCAATTTAGATTCCATTTATTTCTTGATGTTCTCTAACTCCAAGACTTTAATGATTACTTGCCTTAGTTCTTCATCTAACTGTTTGTTTTCTTTGACCTATTCTTCATAAGATTCTTGATTGTTGAATAGTTTTTCATCTAACTCTTCAATCTGATCCTTTAGAGATGTGTTTTCCTCATTTGGCTTTTTAACCATTTTTCCCAAATCACATGTGGAATAGTCTTTCAAGTCCTTTTTTAGTTTCTTGATGATTACTTGAGAACTACAAACCTTGTCTTTCAGTTCTTCATTTTCTTTTTCAAATCTGTCAAGATCTTCAAGAGCTGCTTCAAGATTCTTCTTCAGATGTTTCACGTCACCTATATCCATGATCTCCTCAAGTGGTTAAACTTTTCTTTAGAGGACCAGAGCTCTGATACCAACTGTTAGGAATGGGAACACTGAGAGGGGGGGTGAGTCAGTGTTCTATGTATTATTACTTTTTTTGATGTCTTGAACTTTAACTTTATTGCATAAGTACTGAAATTAATATCAATGCAAGTAATATAAACAACCATAACACATAACACCAAATATGACTATGAGAAAACCCAAATAGGTAAAAAAGCCCAGTGGGAATTTACACCCACTAAGAACTGCACTAGTGTTTTATGATCCCTATTAGAAGATCTTACAACCCTATTAGGAGTTGATCTTTACAATGCCTTTAGTACAGTGACTTGGTCAAGGGTCAGACCCTATTAGAATTCTTTTACAATAACCCTATTAGGGGTGGGGACACACTGTCCTAGAGCTCACTTCTCAAGTGGTGAAGGCTACAACCTTCTAGATCTCAGATACTCACTATAACTGCAAGGTGAACTGTTGTTGTGACACTACTTGTCAGATTAGTTCCTTTTGTACGCTAATGCTTTAGCCTCTTGTAAATCTCTACAACATTCTGACTACTCTTCACATACTTCTACTCTGCTACTATTAACTCTAATTCTCATACCATTCTTAATTACAAGGGCACATGTCTTCTTTATATGTGCATACAAAACTATTCATTAAGTTGGCCTATAACTAATTACTTACAATGCTTCCAAATGAATTGGCTCAAGCCTGTTTACATATGATCATATTAACATGTCTATGACCTAAATACAATAGGCGCATAGCCTTTACAAAATAATATTATGATTGCTAACCAAAATACAAATAGTCAGCTTCATGCTCTGTTCAGTGTTGCTACTCACTGATTGTGACTCTTCAATTGGCTGTGTCTTCATCATACTGACTCATCTGATCATGTGCTTTTAGACTGAGCATGACTACATACCAACAATATTATCTTCAAGGGCACATGCCATAACTTGGTCACACGCACGTGAGCTGATGCTCTGTTCACCTAGTGCTCTATTGACTATCCAGTCTTCCATACTTAACCAAAGTTTGATGTTCTAACTAGTTGCGCTGACTCCATAATATCATATGACTTTATTGTCATAATGACAATGCTAAACATAGTCATATACATCAGTATAGTTAACTTGCCAACACAAACTTACACATTGAAGGTGATTCATATGTCATTATCAATGCTTGTATCCATAGGAAAAATTATAATTGGCAATTAAGTTATATTCTGCATCAGATATGGGGTTTTATTGATTCTTTGAGTAGCTTTATCATTTCGCATACATAAAGAGAAGGCAATGCTCTGGAAAACTATTTAGAAAACTTGGGTTGTGATAAGATTCGTTTGGAATCATGTTCTCCACGAAACTCCCTAAAAGAATTCCATGCTCTTCTTGCAATTATACAGGATGAATCCTTATAAGTTCTGTGTTCAATTTAAATTATGTGGCTAATTATACACTATTATGCCAAATGCCATTATGACATCCTTTTTTAAGTAGAATTTTCTATACTCTTGTGTGCTCTACTTTCATTGGTCATTGATATGTTTAGATAGCTATGAGTTTAAAAAAGTATGTCATACTGGTTACTATTTTATTTAGCATAATATAGTATAATTAGAAATTTTATTAGTTGTTTGAATATCCCCATCTTTCTGCTAAAATTCAGAATGTTTGTGATTAGCTCCATGTTTATTTCATATTGTTTAATTATATCCTATTATGCTAAAATGCCAATGTGGCTCCCTTCTGCAAGCTGAGCTGGCCTTATCGATGACTATTCTTTAGTATGGGTAGTTTATAGAGAAGATTTTGGCTTGGGACACGTGTCATATGCAATTTTTATCATAATATACTATAATTAATTAGTTTATTCAATTATGAGCTCGTGATGTTTTTCTCTTTCTATGACTACCACATATCCACTTGTGTTCATAGTTTTCCATTTTTCTACATCTCTTGGTTGTCCTTGGTTGTCATCACTTGATCTCTGAGCACATATATGGATCTTGGCTTCTCTTAGTTCTTCATTCCTTTTTTACAAATATTTTGAGATATTCAGATTTCACATTTATTTATCATGTCCACAGTCATTTATTAGTTACCTATGTAACTTCTCATCCATGTCTTCTACGTCCTTTACTTATTGTATGGGATTTTGTATCTTGCATTGTGTAAGGTGTCATTATTATTATAGGTGGTGATTAATTCATCTTCTCTTTGTTTCGATCTTTGGTATTTATGGGTGTTCTTCACAATAGTTATGCGCTTCATTCTATATTGTACTAGTCTTGGCTGCACCTTTTCTTGTATGTTTTTATTTCTAGCTAGTGAGTATCTAAGATGTCGAGTCACCCAATCTTCTTAGTGGGTGTGAGCTCACAAGTTGAATTATGTTCGTCATGCTCCTCTTTGCATATGGATTACTATCCTAGAAACTATAGGGTTCTGCTGGAAGTCGAAGATTGGGAAAAGTTGTTCTTAGGCTGTATTAAGGATGATATGCTTGCCTCCATCTTTCTGTGTGATCACCCGCATATACATCATGGTATAAAGAGGATCATAGGTTTTGACATTCTCTTCCCACCAGGTAAACATATCATTTATCCCTCGCAAATTCTGTCAATTTTCCTCTCTAATGCTCTAGACCTGTTACAGTCTCCCTTCCACTTAGAGCTAATTACTGGCAGATATGTCAAACTAGCATTCTTACAAGGAAATAAGGTTACTAAGGTATGTCAAAGGTCTGATATGTGGGGAAGTTCATCTTTGATTTGTGGCCTCTTTCACCATCATGCCATTTTAAGAAACCACGGTGTCTATATGGTCCTGGAAAGTATTAAGAAATCCCTTGAAAGGTAGTCTTTTCGCCCTATCAAAGCTCCTCTACAACAATTCAGTGGTTTTTTGACCAAAGAATGTGTCAATAGTATTCATCAGATAGTATTTTTGATCCTTGACCTTCTGGAGCAAGATTCTTCCATACACATTCCCCCATAGTCAAGTGTTCCTCCACAACCTAACTCGGTCTCCACTCAGCCCATTCCTGATCTTAACCTCAAACTTGGCTCTATTGATGCTTCTACAGTTTTTATGGAGGATTAATTATATGTTTCGATATTGTGCCTTGTGGTTTTTTTTTTTGGTTTTGTGGCTCTCTTATTGTGCAGATACTGTAAAGAGGCTTGAAAACTGCATCTTCATCAAGCTCAAAGTGTTATCATCCATACAAAGGCTGGAATATTGTCAGAGAATCTAGTTTTGTTTTGTTTTTCTCCTCTACCCTATGATTATCATCTATGTATTCTATATAATCCATCATTTTTTCAGGGTTGATGTATCATTTATACGCCTTTGGGCTTTATGTAAGTGCCCAATGGGCCAAACAATTATTTAGTTTTTAGGGATAGTCATGGGATCTCCCATGAAGATTCATATGTAATTAAGGGGCACTATGTAAGGGGATTCCTTTTTTTTTCTGTTCCCCTTTCATTTCTCTTATCCTCCTCTCTGTCTATTTTGATGGGGTCACGAACGGAGGTTTTCTGTCTGGTTCTTTTCTCTAGGAGCCCCTTTTTGAACCAGCAAAAAATGTAAAAAAAATAAAAAAATAATTAATATAATTATATCAAGTGGCATTGCCATCTTTGAAAAAAAAAATGGAATGTACTTGGATTAAGGCCTACTTCCTAGAGCTCATTGCTCAAATTAAAAAATATAGAGGCTCACTTCCATACAAAATGTTTGGACTACAATCCAAAAGACTGAACTGAGAAATAGCATCAACTATGCCTATAGAGTTCCTTTTAGGTACAATACATAAACATCAACCTAATCTCAATAATTAGGTTCTTCACACACACGAAATGTCAAAAAATCATTTATGTACTTCACACTATATCCTCTTACAATCGCATCATGAAATCACCATAGAAACTCAGGCTTATATACCCAATTACAATAAAAATAACTTAACTAGTCAGCCTTGAGAAAACAAAAGATGTAATGTCCAGGACCTCGACCAAATCAACAATCAAATATTTTTACTAACCTTGACCCAAAGCATAGATGTCATTAATAATGTCAGTTCTACCAATAATTATGTTCAAACCTATTAGATCTTTGATTTGTTAGGATCGTTGATCAATCCATCAAGTGTTTGTCACTGTTCTTCACACTTCTTTGTATACCCAATACTCAGAAATTTATATCTTCAAAAATTTTCAACATAAACTAATGAAATCATAGATATAAGTAGAATGTGACATTTAGAAGATCCACCTAACTTCACACTTCAAAACTCATTTGTACCAGTCTGTACTGGTCCTTTTACCAAAACCTGTACATTGTCTTTATTTTTCCATACTTAGCCAAATATCCATTTTGACTTTTAGTAATGCCAAAATCTATTAAGTGACCAGAAGAGACATATGTAGTTTCCATCAATGAAAACATACAAATTATCCAATGCAATGTCTCTTTCCAACAATCTCCCCCTTTGGCATTGACGACAACACTTAGTGAAAAATAACTAAGTGTCCAAACAAAATTCCAATCTCCAAAACGTCTCTCCTTAACCAAAAATATGTGCTCCCCCTAAGCTAAATGACTCATTTTTCACTCTTTATATCTTCCCCTTTGACATCAATGGAAAAGGCTTGGGTCTTCCTCAAAATTTGACTACCAAAATCGTATAACATCTACCTATATACATAAGTATGAAAAATATGCTTACAAGAGTTTAAATATATATGAGAAATTGCTTCTTAGAGCTTCAAAATCTGTATCCCAACTCTTGTTAATGCTCTGTACAATCTAAATATGTCCATAAACTGCATATGACAACCTTTCTACCTCAACCAAATCGGGTGCATCGGGGAATTCATAGGTTACAACTACTTCTTTTAAGCATCTCAATAGAATATTAGGTTTAGGAACAATTAGATTTATTAGTTCTTTGATCCTTCCCTTTATTTTGTCTCTCTTGGTGGTCCAAGAGTTCTAATTTTGTCATTAAGTTTTTCTACTTGTATTGAATGAACTGATGCTAACTCCTTCAAGGGATCAAATCCTTGTGATATTTTTGATAGTTTAGCTTCACTATCCTTAAGGATTTTATCTTCATTAGTAACACACTTAGGATAATCAATACAATATTTGTAGATTTTACCTCCTTCTGACAATGTATCCTTTAGTTGCTAAATATCAACTCCCAATGAAGTCTTATCCTTGGTAATCAAGATATTCAATTGGTTGAATCTCCTAGTATTAAATTCATTCTAAATTTTTATCATTGTAGATTTCTCTAAGGATTCAAAATGAGAGTCAACTGCATCCAATAACCCTTCAAGCCAACTTTTTGAAGAATCATTTTGATTATATTTATGAGATGGTGTTATCTTTCTCAAAACTTCTATTGCCCTAGATAGTAATCTATTGTCCTTCTCAGGGGTCCTCAAAATTTTCTCTCTTTCTTGGGCATGAGCTACCGAAGCAATTCTCATTAACTAATCTAGACTGAGAGTGTCCAATTCAATTGGACCTTGTATAATCTATATGTCCTACATTTTAGTATATTGTTTCCCAAGAATTTGGTCACTACTTCCACAATGTCTCTTTCCTCCTCAACTTTATTAGATTTCACTTCCTTAATCCTTCCATGAGTTTACTCTTTCCTTGAGTCTTTTTCTTCTCTCACCTCATCTTCCTTCTAATTAACATCTTGCATTATCTCTTCCTCAACTTCTTATTTATCTTATTCCTCATGTGTTACTTTTTATTTTTCATCTACACTATCTTTTGTATCTTTTTCCTTATCAAGATCATATTCATCTATTATTACATTTTCCTTGAGATTTTGTACTCCAAGTATATCTTCCTCATCATCATTCTCTGTAGAAAGTGTAATCAGTACTCTAGAGATAAAAACCTATGGCTTCACATATATTGTCTATAAATTAGTATCCATTTTATCTGCATGTGACCCTTTCCTATCTTCTTTAGATAGTACTTCATATCAATTGTACAATAGGATCTTTCCTATTACTTCTTCAGTCTCTCAACCATTTTATCTATTTTCCCACTCATGAGCATATTCACCCTTGTTTTTTTCATTAGTTCTTGCTTGGATTTCTCAAGAATTATGTGTAGTTCATCTTTTAAAATAACTTGACATAGTTTGGTTATGACTCCTTCTCTAATCATCTTGTCTTCCTCTAATGCAATCAATCTTCTTGCATCAAGTTTATCAAATAGATCATCAAGGATGTCCTATTTGATCTCAACCAAATCTCTATTGTACTTGTTTAAATATACTATGACTCCATCTTATAATTTTCTCTTCTCTTCTTCATCATATCTATGATAATATCTATTTAATTGTACTAAAATCCCATGCACAATCATATTCTTCAACACATCATTTATTAAAAATTATGGCTTACCAATAATAATTTTCTCAGGTATTTTACCAACTACCACTTGTGTTTCCTTATCTCCTTCGGTCCTTAGCTTCTTCTTTAAGTCCTTTGAATTAGTAGATTCATCTTTTTCATCATCATTTTTTCTTTTATGTGGCCTTTTTCTCATTGAATTGGCCCTTTTTCTTATGGATTTAGGGGCTACCTTCGGTTTTTTCTATTTTAGGCTTAGTAGCCTTTGGTGTAGGAATTCTAGTCTCTGATTTAACCATTTTCTTCTTATTAGATGAACTGACTAATGTCTTCACTGAACTTTGGGTAGATATGCTTCTTGATGGTGATATAATAGGTATATATGGTGGAGGTGCATCATCATCAACATTGATAATATTTTATGCTTCTTTCTTCTTCCTTTGCATGCTTTTTCCTATCTTTTCCCATTTATTCTTTGGTGAATCCCATCCTTTCACCCATTTCATCTACTTCTCTTCTCACTCTTTGATCTCTTTCAAGTTGGTTAAGCTCTAAATGTACTTTCAAGCTCTTCTCCTTGTAGGAAATGAACCTCTACTCATTAGGATCAACTAGTCTATCAAGTACATCTTTCGCATATGCTTTATGTAGAACATGATCTACTTCATATCCCATAGGCATGATCCAAGAAGTTCTTACCTCAACTGCCTCTACTAAACAATCATCAATTTCCACCATAAAATAAATAGTGTCTTCATATTTCTCCACAATTTCCCTAGGAATTATGTATCTTCTCTTCATTTCCTTCTGAAGGATTTGAAATATCCCCATATAATCTATGTCATTGATTTCCTATCTTACATAAGATAGTATTCTCTGATCTGTATAGCCATTGGTATGCCCTTTTTCCATGTGATGTTACTGATTCCAAGAAAGTAGTTCATGAAGTAAAAGAATATATGTATAATCAATGATCCATACTTAAATATTTATTTCTTATCCTTCTTTATCTTTTCCAAATTCTCCAGAAGTGGTAATCTCAGTGCTTCAAAGATATCATATTGAGCTCTCTCCTTAACCATCTAATAAGTGGTAAGAATTATGATGCAAGAAATAGAGTTCTCTCTACTAGAGTGGTAGACTTTGTATCCCAAAATCATCAAAATGAACCTCACATCAGACTGCTTAATGTCATTTACTGTTATATCCCTCTTATCTCACTATGATTTAACCAATTTAGTCACTACAACCATCTTTATGGATCTTAGGGTAGGAACTTCTCCAGTTGCATTAAAATTGGTTACTGCCTCCAATACTTCTTTGGTAATCTTGTATGGTTTGTCTAGCCATATAAATTGATCATATATTCTACTAAGAATATATATTATCCATTTTGGTTCATTAAAGGTGTGGAACTTCATAAATTGAGCTATATTAATGGTTTCTGACACTTTCCAATCATCCTCCAATTGACCATTGACACATTGGGATTCATACATCTTAGATATTGAATGTTCTCCTAAATCTTCAATATTGCAATGATTGTATTCCCTAATATCTTCAACGTGTAATACTCTATAAGGTACACAAGAAAATGTACCAATAGGATCATCTTCCATAGATTTATATGGGTGCTTCTTGAATTTAGGGTGTGGTATATCCTTAACATCAATAACCATAGGTGTATCCATGATCTTAGATTCAATTTACCAAGTCACAAAGTGATAAATACCTTTATTTTGACAATGGCAAGGGTTTTCAAGTTTGATATTTGAAAATGCTTCCAATCTCTACTCAAATCTCTTCAAATATCTCTTCAAGCTCATTCTTTGGATAGCACGGTGCCAAATGATGTCATAAAATGCCCTTTTAATCCTTTTCATGCTTCAAAAAGAAATTTCAATAAATGCACCAAACCCTAGCTCAAAAATTTGAATATAGCCAGTGATAAAAAAAAAATGTTTGCAATCTTTAAAAATCAATCATAATCCATCAAGGGTGTTTCCACTTAGATTCAAGTGCAATTATGCATCTAGCTGTATCGATTTCTTCTACCGATCCTTTAGATTCAAGGGTATGGTAAATATTTTCAATAAATACTCCCCCTTAGGTCCTTAACCTAATCAATTGGCCGATGAAATTTTCTCACCAGAATCTAGTATGATCTGTATGACCATGGCTTCCATTTCATGTTTCAGGTTTTTTTTTCTTTCAAAAGATACTCACATTGATCATATTTATCCTTCATGGTTGATGAGTCATCAGTGATTCCTTTCAACTCCAACTACTCAACAATATCTTTCCTCTTTTCTCACCCTTAATTTTCTCACCCTTGTCTTTCTCATTTCTTTCTTAACTTCTTCCACATCAACAATTTCCTTTCCCTTATCATCTTGTACTATGTTTCTTTCTACCAAACCTATTGTATTCACATTATCTTTGTTTTATCTATAATTCTTATCAATGTTACCAAAATTATTTCAATTAAAAAACATCGCATTTGGATTTCCATACCTTGGATTTTCTTGATTTTTCCTTAGTCTACACTACTTCACCATGTGTCCAAAGTTGTTGCATTTGTGATAGGTTGCATATCCTTGGTTCACCTTTTCTCTGCATTCACTTGATTTTTACCCATAATTGTAGCAAGTGTAGCAGTATCTAGAAAAGATTGTAGCATTAGTTGTGATCCTGCACTCCTTCACTCTATGGCCAAATTTATTGCTTGAAAAACATCTTCCATTGAAATTAGGTTGCCTTATAGGTGTCTTTTTAAGTTCCTTGGTCTACTTGTCTAATAAAGTTTCTTGTTGTCTAGATCCAAAATATTCTCCTTTCTAACAACCAAGTCCTTAAGTATCTCCCTTTGGTCTTTGTCTCTCAAGCTATTCATCAAGCTTCACTAAACTAGATTTGAACTTTTCTTTGAATTCATTAGCTTTAGCAAGATCACTCCTAAGAGCTTCATTAACCCTTTCAAGATATTACTCATTGTGTCTAGATTCATCAAGATCAACTTACATCTATCCAATCTTACAACTTAGTTTGTAGCATTCATCTAACTTATTTTATAAGGATTTTTCAAGATGTTCTTGATTCTTTTTCTTTTCCTCAATTTCCTTAGTCAACTTCATGACCATGGCTTCCATTTCATGTTTCGGGTTTTTTTTCTTTCAAAAGATACTCACATTGATCATATTTATCCTTCATGGTTGATGACTCATCAGTAATTCCTTTCAACTCCAACTAGACTCAACAAGATCTTTCCTCTTTTCTCTGGATTTATTCAGTTGCTCCTTTAGATTCTCTATAAATATTTTAGCCTCTTTGAGTTTCTCTTTCAATTCAATTTTTTCAACATTTGACTTGTCAACATCTTCAAGTGTAATCAAGAGCTTTATTTGAACATTTTTAGAAACTATTGAACCACCCATTAGGACCTTCCTCAATCTGTTAGACTTCATCTGAAGCACTAGGCTCTGATACTAGTTATTGGTATTGAGGAACACTAAGAAGGGGCAGTGAATCGGTGTTTTGAACTTCTTAACCTTAGAGATATGATTGCATAACCATAAACCAAGTACAATGAAAAGTAAACAACTGAAACACAAAAAACATCCAAAAACTCATAACACCATGATTTTTGTGTGGAAACCCAGTTAAGAGAAAATCCATGGTGGGGATGGAACCCACAAATTACTTATGTATATAAATAATGATAACCCGGTTAAGGGCAATAGTACAAAATGAAATGCACTTGCATTTAGGCCCACTGTCTAGAGCTCATTGCTTAGATTACAAAATATAGAGACTCACTACCATACAAAATGTTTGGACTGGGTAAAAGCACAATAAGTGGTCACCCTTTTACAAAGGAAGAGGCTAACAACACTAGAACTGAAAAAATTCAAGGGCATAAAAGTCATATTTTTGTTGAGAATTTGAAGATGATGTAAATTGATGAAATGTGTAAAATAGGATAATTTCATGCCTATAATTTTTAAAAATTAATTTGAGGAAAAATTAATATGTTTTTTTTTTCATTTTTTAGGTGTAATTTTTATATCTTGAAAAATACTACAAATCAGGGAGTTTACTTCCCGTCAAATCCTTATAAGTAAAACATTATTTTTCCCTCCAATTTCAAGATATGTTTTAGATGACATGTATATCTAGTGCAGGAAAAAAGAAAGAAGTGTTTTCGATCTATAGTTTACCTGTTATAAGCATTCAAAGTCAAACTTACTTGAAATCAATAGTTTTTTTTCTCCCGTCACTTTTTCCCTATCAAAACTATGCCAAAAACCAAATAAATTATATATTCTTGAAGAGGACTCTCTCCTCTAGTGTCGTATATGATTTTAAATTTTTTTTGAATTGATTTAGCATTTTCTATATTTTTTGAATCAACATCTTCTCAAAGTTTAATATACCTACACGTAGTTTTTAGCAAATTTGTTTAATGTTTTGTAGTTGAAACAATATAAAATTTATATGTCCAGAATTGCACTTCTGAGATCTACAAAAGGGTACTTTTAGTTTTTTAACATTTTCTATTTTGATCAGAGAAAGTTACAACAGAAGTGCAAAAATATGGTTTTTTTGTGTTTTTTGGAGGTTTGGCTGCCAACATGGCATGCCACCTAGGTAGACTTGGCCAAGTCTGACTAGGCCAAGTCTGACTGGGCTGAGTCTGACTCGGTTGAGTCCCCATGGGGTCGAGCCCACACAAATAGCCAAAATAGTGTGCAAATGAGGGGCTTGAGATGGTTTTTTATATTGAAAATATCAATTAGACTCGGTCGAGTACCACTCAACCCAGTCTAATGGGCCACGTAGACGCCATTCGGTGCCCCATGGCACCTACGTGTACTCAGCCCAGTTAGACTCGGTCGAGTCTAACTGGGCTGAGTCTAACTAGGCCGAGTCATTTGAGTTAGCCGAATAGGTGACACTCAATTGTGCTTTTACCCGACTACAATCCAAAATAGTAAACTGAGAAATAGCATCAACTATTCCTATACAGTTCATTTTAGGTACACTACATAAACATCAATCTAACCTCAGTAATTAGGATCTTCGCATACATTGAATGTCAATAAATCATTTTTATACTTTATACTATATCTTCTTACAATCACATCATAGAATCACCACAAAAACTCAGACTTATATACCCAATTACAATAGAAATAACTTAACTGGTCAACCTTGAGAAAAAAAAAAAAAAAGATGTAACATGTAGAACCACAACCAAATCTTCATGCTAACCTCAAATCAAAGCCTAGATATCATCAATCATGTCATCTCTACCAATAATTACACTCAAACTGATCAAATCATTGATATGTTAGGATCATTGATCAATCCATCAACTATCTACCACTATTCTTCACACTTCTCTGTATACCTGATACTCAAAAATTTATATCTCCAACAAATGCCAAGTTAAACTAATGCAATCATAGATATGATTAGAATGTGACATGTAGAAGCTTCCCCTAACTTCACACTTCAAAAATTGTGTGTACCTATCCATATTGATCCTTTTACCAAAACTTGTACATTGTCTTTGTTCTACCATACTTAGCCAAATATCCATTCTGACCTTTAGTAATGCCAGAATTTGTTAAATGACCATAAGAGACATATGTAGTTTCCATCAATGACAACATACAAATCATCCAATGTAGTGTATCTTGCTAAAAAAATTGCTATCCTTAAAGACATGTGAAGAGGGTTCAAGTTTATTCACCCCTCACCTCTTTTCCTTCAAACCAATAATAGCACTAAAGTTACTAGAAAGGATCCAAGGGTAGTAGGGAACCTAGGACCACACATATCAAACATGAGTACAAAGATGAGATTTTCTAAGAAGGTAACTCAAGGAATACACATTGGTAAACATATAAAATTATTCATAAAAAATACTAGAGCCACAAAATATATAGAATATCTACTAGAAACTCACCAAATAGGATAGATCTTATGTGGGCCCCATAAACAAACAATACCACTAGTATTTTCCTTCATGCCAATACATGTTGATATTGACCTCCACAAAATTTTAGGGGCAATATTAAACATGTCATCCATAGATAGATTTGACTCCATAATAAACATAATATCATAACAATACACTCTAATCAAATAAAAAATAACCTTTTGTGTAGGGATGTTGTTTAATCCCATTTTATTCCATGGTAGGGATATCATTTTTTAATTTGCGAGAAGTGAGAGTCAATAGGCTTAACTATCCCTAACTCCACCAAATTCTCACCCATCACTTTTAATTTCTCTTGATCGTTGTAACCCCGAAATGGGGGATGCTTTCTACTCCATTTCTGAATGGGGGATTTCTACTCCATTTTCTTAGATCATGTTCGAGCCATAATCAACTACTACTCAAGAGTGGCCAAAGGTGAATATTCTCTCAACTCCTATTTTCTTTCTAGATCTACCTGACCAAGAGAAACTTGAACTTGATCAGTGACCTTTGAGTAATATTTTGTCACTCGACTTGAAAATAGACCTTCCCCAAAGCTTCAAGATCTTCACCCACAAAATATATTACATATTACATCCCTTCTAGAGTCACTTCATGTTGCTCAAATTATTTTGATGCTTGAAAAACACACACCCCGTCCACTTGTCTATCCTTCAAAGTTCTCTTTTGGCCTCCTCCTATTTGGAGGCTTCACTGGAGTAAAATCCTCCTTGTCTAGGTCACCAACTATCATAAGGGCTTTCTCTTTATCAATTTTTACAAATTATTAGGGAGGCCCATTGGACAAAGACCCTACAAAATTAAAATTTAGGCATTTTCTTTGAAAATTACCATGCTCATGAGAAAAATAACATATAAATGGTACAACTTCATAATCCAACCATAGAATCTATGAAGTAGATCTAAGCTAAATTTCCATACAATCAAGAAAATGGTTCTTTAAATCTAATTCAATATAGACATGGGCATAGGTAATTACTTTTTTATCCAATGTTTTTTGTGAAGGACCAACTAGCTTTCCAAGTAATATAACTATTATATGAAGAATGCCAGTCCTCCAAGACTCTACTAGGAATTAAGTAAGTTAGACTTGGACATAAACCCTTGAAGATAGCTCCTCTTCCATATTAAGTCATGTATGTCATGATTTGATGAATAACCCAACTTAATTCTAAAAACATGGATTGTCCTTAAAAGCTTTGTTACAATCTACCATGCATGAGAAAAGCACTATGAAAAAATTATTAGCTGCCAACATTACCTCCTATATCACCCTTTGGGATCCACGTCATTCAAATCCAAGATCTTTGGAAGGAGAAAGACCCACATGACCATTAACTATAGATCAAAATATAGTAAGACTAATAAGAGACATCTTCTACAACTGAATTTAGTTGGATTACAAATAAGTAGATCTTGAGGCCACTCCAAATACCCACTTACCTTTAGAATATGAGGCTCACTAGACTAAGAAGGGACCTCACTATGCAAAGCATTGTGTAAAAGATCAATTGCACCTACATGCAATGAAAAATAACTACAACTCATTTAATGGTTAATGCTAGCGTGTTTTATGTTTTCAATTTCTTTTTCTTATTTTTTGTTTTTTGTTTTTGAATAACTACAACTCATATATAAATAAAAATAAAATAAACAATGTAAATAAACAAATGTTTTAAATACATCTATCTATTAACATTGCTCACTTTATTTTTATATGAAGAGCTATTATATTTTTATATGGTAACTTTAATTCTACTTTCTAAAAAGTCTCCATTCATTCATTATTCGAAGTTTGATGTCATGTTTTTATCTTTTTTTGGTTTTTATATACATAATTACAAAATTAAATTCCATGTTTTGTTATCATTATATAACATCTCTCAACATAATTAATCTAAATTAAATTATATATATAAATATTCAATTAATAATAATAAGAACTAAAATCCCAATAACTAAGCCAAACACAAACTAAGTCAAAAATTACAATAGTTTAAGCTAAAAAAAATTTCATGATGTTTACAATTGACTATAAACTTATTGCTAGCAGATTTCCATAATTCACGTAAATATCAACTTTATGCTTCTCGATTCGATTGTCCATGGACTATTTTTAATCATAAAATTTTTGATTCATAGTATATAATCCATCATTAGAAAAGACATTGATATTCAAAAATAGTCCACACGCAATCAAATTCAGAAACATAAAGTTAAGCCTATATACTTAATTCTCTTACTATATAATATATATTTCATCTTCAAAGTTTTATATATTAAAACAAAGTAAAATACAACAATAAACCACACGAGAAAAAAGCATGCAAATTTTAACATTCTAAACTCATGCTATGATTACGCCTTCCTTAGCTCATCCATGTCAAATAACAATCAATAATAAGAGTGGTGTCCCTATCATTGATCCATTCTCTAGCAGCCCGTGATTCACCTTATTATGTTTTTGAAAGGACTAAAATACAAACCCTAGATTTTAATTCTAATTTATATATGAAGGTGAATTTATACAACCTCAACAAGTTTGTCCGGTTCACATCACATCCAATAAATAAACCTAAATAACGGCCAATTAGAAGTTTGCTTCCACAATAAGTTCTCTCTCCAATAATAGTGTTATAACATGAATAAACTACTAAACTTTCGTCTCAACTACTAGTCGAAGCTAAATTGTCGCGTGCTAACGGGTCGCTTTTCTCCTTAGACCGGGACTCTCTCCAACGTTCCATTTCTATGGAACCTCCTTTCATACGCAACTTCTTAACGGTCAAATTTTCAGTTCGTGCCATGGGGCATGGAAATGGTCAGAACCAATATCCACCTATTCAAGAGAGACCCTCTCCCTAATGGGCAATTTGAAAGAGAAGTGTTCAAACAGGATTTTAAAACAAATTGTGTACCTAATTTGTGCAATTTTGTGTTAAATGATTAATGGATAGATTCTAAATTAGGAAAACATGATCTCTTTTTTAAGTTTAGTCTTAAACTAAAAAAATTGACCCAAGAGTTAGTCACATTTCTCAAGGAAAGTATACTCATTTTAAATGTTTCTTTAATGAATATGCATGCTTGGATTTGTTTTTAGTGTGTATTGATTAAAGGTTTTTTAATTTTTTTATATGAATGATGTTATTTAGAATGATTGGAGGAGATAGGATGATGAAATTAATGTAGTTGAATAACTCTTAATATAATGATATAATAATAAAATATGTAAATGTATAAGAAGTTGGTTCTACAAAGGAAAGGAATGGGCAAGGATCTTAAATTGGGTTTTGAAATTTGAATGGATGATAATAGGTCTAATTTTGAATTTTTGGGGGTCGTGAAAGGAAATTACAATGAATAACTAATTTATGAAATATGTTGATATTATTCAATATTTTTAAATTTAGAAATATTGGAGTTCAAATGGAGTGGCCAAGTTGTTGATTGGATTATGACAAGTTTATGGCATGTAATGCAGCATCTTTAAATGGAGTGAATGAAGCTCAAATAGAGTTACAAGTTTGTGAGTGGATGATTAGTGTATGATAATTACAAGAAAATGTTATTTTTATCTCGTGAACTCATCTTATGATTTTGATGTTGAGTTTCAAGTAGGGACTCATCTTGGGATTCAGATGTTGGATATTGACTAAGGATTTGGGTGCCACATTGTAGGTGCTATTACCTCATGATTTTATAATTAGCATCTGATGGTTTAATGTATTGCTTCTTCTATGATCTATTGGGTACTTAGATAGAGTTTTCATAATGAATTTTGTAGGTACCATTATGCTATCATTATTGCTCCAAATCTCTTCTTAGCAATACTCGTGTTAAGGCTTAGACTCTACAAGTGTATTGTAACCATTGATTACCAAATAATATATTGAGTTGCTTTGTAGTGTGATACTTTCCTCATGAAAGAGTTTTTCTAATGTCAATAACTATGTTTTGATTAGATAAGCATAGGAAGGGCCCCCATTACATGTCAGTCATCAAGGCTAACGAAGCTAGTCTCTCAAGAGGTAAGATTGGGAAAAAGAAGAAGGGAGAGACTTTGATGAGAGCTAGGAACTAGCCAGAGACAAGGGCCCCAACCCTAAACAATCAAATTCTCTTTCATGACACTCAAAAGAGTAAGGGAAGGAGGGGAAGAACATTTTCTCCTACAAACTACAACCCACAAAATGCTATCATCTATGACCCTATTAAAATGGGAGATAAGAGGTGACCCCCCCCCCCAAATGGAGGCTCAACAACAATTAAGGGAGAGGGGATATAATAGGGCAAGAGACAGTCACCAACCATAAGAGGAGGTAGAAGTTGTAAGGAAACATGTAAAGCTAGCTAAGACAAACATGAAGTAGGAGGAACCACACACTAGGAACTTTTGGGAATGAAAAATCTTGTGCAAGACACTCATCGGGTTCTTGGGAAGAGAAATCCTCAATAGAAGAAGGAACCTCAATAGTCAAGTGATCAGGTCCTTAGCATTTGTCCACCAAGTAGCGGTTCCTTTTCGACGTAAAAGAGAACAATCTGAATCCAAGAGACTAGTAGTGAAGCAATGATGACGACATAAGGGAGCCCCTCGTAGTACACATCCATTCCCCAACCATTAGAACCACATCCCCGACGAGGGGTTTACAGTTGTCAATGTCAACTAAAATGTGAGAAAATATGAAAATGACCCATTTGATAAGTGGAATTGTCAATTAGAAAAAAAATAGCAAAAACAATGGAGATATTGACATGTCAATAACTATGTTACATATATTAGTTTTAATTTATTTCATTGTAATTATATGATTATTTTACTATTTGTGTATAGCTTTTTGTATACAATTAATATAAAAAATTGAATTTTTTTACCTTTGTTCCCTTTCATTTTAGAATTAAAACTTAATCACTTCAAATCCTAGGTGATATAGACAAGGGTTTTCATGTAATATTGCTTTCAATTGAAGCTTACACATAAGAAGATATTTTGTACAATAAAATGACAAGTATGCTAAGGATAAAGGAAAATGGTAAGAATGTCAAGGATAGAGATGGAAAGGTTCATTAACACTAACTTTGAGTTATGGATATTTGAGATAAAGGATGTGTTTGTAAACAAATATATATATGGATTATTGTATCTAGCTCCAAACAAGCTACAATATCATAGGCCAATGACATTTATTATAAAAAAAAAGTTAAAAGACCCCAATTCAATTTTGTTGAATGTACATGAATTGCATACCTTACAAGCTTTATGAAAGTTGACAAATTTATATTGGAAGCTAAATCCTTGGTTAGAGATTTTGCTAAGAAATTTGAATACCCTAAGAACAAATTGTGGTGATTATGTGGTTGACAAGTTAAACACATTAAATATGATCATAAAATAGTTTCTCTTTATTGAAGTGAAGATGGAGAATAATCATTGAATTATAGCTTTATATTATTTTGAAATTATGGTATCACTTTCTGATAGTAATTGAGAGCCCTTCTTCTAGAATTTAGATGACAAAAGTATTGGTTTCTTTATTATCATAGAATATATGGAAATAATATTATGAACCTAGCAAATAGGGCCTATCAGTTTATGGAAGGTTGAAGAAGGCAAGAAGTATAAGAATAGATAATATCCTAGATCTAAATGTCCTAAAATTCTAAGGCTAATTGTTAAAGACTTGACAAGATTCTAAAATTTAGAAGAGATTACAAGGAGAAAGAAAAAAAGAATGAATTTAATAGATCTATGTGGCACAAGATGGTAGAGATGTCATTTTTCACAACCTTGGTGTAGAGCATGGAGGTTCCTTATGTCCTCCCATGTTAGGTGATTTTTGACGTATGAAGAATATAATGGAGATAAAATATATTTTAGTCAGGAGTCTCATCTAAGTATTACTGGTTACAATAGAGCCTTGACCAAATTCTTTTATAGATCAGTAGAGTGGACCAATGGGTTTTCCAGTATCTTAGGTTTGGCATATAAATTGTTAATCAATTAGAAAATATAACAATATAGGTGTGGAGGTTGTTTCTTCTAGTGGATGGTGTAAGATTATGCTAGTTAAGAATGTGCATGTGATCACTCTATTTCAATTGAATGCATACAATATTTGATGCAATAGTTCTTATGCTGCTATAGTGAAGAGATTTACAAAATATATATCTTTACCTTTAAAACAAACAAAAAAGAGGAGTATTATATCTACTTTGAATGACCATATTGTCTAAGCATTTAAGTGGTCTCTTGCTTCAAAGAGTGAGATACTTTAAAAAGAAACAATGGTATGACACCACCAGATGGGCTATATATATGAGAAGGGTCTATAAACTTTTAAAAAAAACAAAAAATTGTTTGAGGGGTTGAATAATCACACTCTTGAATATGATTTATGTGAATACTACATAAATAATAAATAAAATCACTTTTAATTTTATTCCAATTCTCACATATCTTTGGAGATGTTGGATTGGATTCACTTTGATGTATAAGGTTTTATAAATGTTCCTTAATTTTTCTATATTATATACATTTTAAAATTATTATTCTAGTAATACATGGGCATATTTTCTATGTAAATCTAAAGTCTTCAATTAGTTTTAAAAAATTAATGTTATTTTAAAAAATAAAGTTGGAAAGAATATTAAAATGTTTAGGGCTACTAATGATAATGAGTTTTTCTTTACAAATTTCAATAGATTTTTTGAGTATGAAGTTGAGAGAGAGAGATATATATGACAACTTCATATAGCCCTCAATGGAATTGATTCATACAAAACATGAATATGATATTGGTGGAGAGGGCTATAAGTGTGCTTTGTGAGACCAACTTGGAGTAATATTTTTGGATAAAAGTGGTTTTTATAGCTTGATACATGATTATCTAGGTCTCTTATATTAACTATTGATGACAAAAACCTTATGGAGAAATGACTGAAGTGAAATTTCTCATTATGTACAACATTATGATTTTGGTTGCAAGACATATGCACATGTGCCTAGAGAGAAAGTGGTCAAAGTTAGAAAACATCAAAGTGAAATGTATCTCTCTCTAATATATTGTCAATGTGAAAGGGTACAAACTTTGGACCTTATAACCTAGAGAAACTTGGACAAAATAAGTAAGTAATATTTGCTAGAAATATTAAGTTTTCTTCTATACTCTTATTGCAAAAAGATGTTGGGAAGAAATATATCAGTCAGCTACCCCTTCAAGACTTAGAAGATTGTAAATGATCTACAAAGGAGGATTGATCATATAGTTCTAAAGAGGAGGTAGAATCTCCATTTTGACTTTTGAGGAGGTCCACTTCACGGGGGCTTCACTTAGTGAACCTAATTAATAGCACATGCATTCATGACATACTAAAGAATCCCCCTATTTTCAAAAAATATTACCCCAAACTCATTTTTTGCCTTCCCCCTCCAATACCCAACCAATACCCCCACACTTGTTTTCCTATATAAACCCCCACCCTCGACCCCAAAAAAACTTCCCTCCCCCTATTTAGGCAATATATTATCCCCCTTTGCCCATTTTAAACCCCTAAATATGAACGCACAAGGTATGGTATTGCCCCTTAAGTGAAGACCCTATGGTCCACTTAGCAAAGACAACAACCTAAAAGATATACCTCTCCTAATTGGAGATTTTTTTAATATTTAAATTACATATATCAATGACTCAGTTTTATGAAGGAGGTGATGAATATAGATTATTTTGAGTTCTGGAGAGAAAATATAGATGAACAAATGTGTGCATTTAAAATAATGCAATGAGACCTAGTACCATTGTCACTTGGCACAATTTCCTAATGGAAAAAGGTTTTTTGGTTCAAATGGGTGTTCAAGAAGATTGGTTTAGATGGTGATGTTAAAAATACAAGGAAAAATTGGTTGCAAAAAGTATATTCCCAAGTTGACAAGATAAACTTTGGCAAAAAAAATTCTAATTACTAAGCTAACATCTATTTGATTCCTATTATCTATAGCTATTACTTTTGATTTAGAGATAGAATTGATGAATGTGAGGACATCCCTACATGATGATTGGAGAACAAGATCTTCATGGTCCAACGTTAAGCATTATAATGTTAAAGATAATGAATATTTGGTTTGAAATTAAAAAAAGCTTTGTATATAGTCTACTAGAATGTGGTATCACAAGTTTGATTCTCTTGTGTTAGAATTTATTTTTTCAATATTCAAATTGGATTATTATGCTTACTATAAAGTAGATGGAGTTTAATTTCTTCGAAAGATGGTATATTTCCTTTTAGTAACATGAATGTAATTTTTTATTTAAATTCTCAACTTTAAATATAATTTAAATTAGAAGACTTGGGATTGCCAAGTATATCTTAAATATAGAGATTAAAAAAATAGCACAAACAAAAAACTTTGGTTGGTCGCAAGTATGTGAATTTTGTACTACAACATTTCAACATGGTAGGTAGGAGACCATTGTATGTTATTATTTCAATAGGACATAATCTTTTAATTAAGCAGTGTTATATGACACCCACAAAGATGGAGGATATGGCACATGTTCCTTATGTTAGTGTAATTATGAGTTTGACATATGTTATGGTCTATGACCACACATTGCCTATAAAATAGTAGCCTTGAGTCCCTTTATAGCTAATTTTGCAGGAAACCATTGTTCTATAATTAAGAGGCCTTTCAACATTTTTGAGATGTTTCTAAGTTCTCTATTTCTTATCATGGTGATTTTAGAGGGGACTAATACTCAATTGATATTCCTAGATTCATTAATTAAATTTAGGTAAAAGATGTTGACAAAAAAGATTCATCAATGGATATATGTTTAGTTTATTTGGTAATGTTATTGGTTTGACAATTAAGCAACAAGTTGTGCTCACTTTGTTTTATTTTGGCCTAGGGACTCATCTTGGTGTTGGATTTTGAATAGATATTTATAATCACATTTGAATGGTTTTAGAATGTGGTTTCCTAAGTACCATTTGATGGTCTCAAGTATTGCTTCTATTTACTAGATATTTGAAATTAAGGTTTCATAGTGAATTTTATGGGTGCTATTGTGCTACCAAAACTGCTTCAAATCTTTTGTTAGTGGTATTCTTATAAAGGCATAGATTCTACAAGTGTATTATAACAATTGGATATTGAATAACACATCAAATTTCTTTAAACTATGAGGTTTTTCTCTGGAAAAAAAATCTCCATGTAACCATTATGTCATGATAGAAAAATCTTGTACTTATTTCCTTGTAATTGTATAATTGATTTAACTTTTGTACATACTTACTCTATAGGAAGCGCATTCTACTCTTTGTTTCCTCTCATCATAGATAGTGTAAGAAGCATATTCTACACCTTTGTTTACTCTCAATATGCAATGTCTATTTTTATTTATAAAGTTGAGTTTCTAATTAAGTATAGAGGGGACAGCACAACCACTATATGGTTCTAGTGACAAACTTAAAGAATGTCTATAGCAATAATCCCTAAACTAATAAGCAAAGTATTGTAACCAAGGGATCCCACATGACACTATCAAACCTTTTGGTGATTACCTCAAACTTAGGAGACTAGAGTGGCTAACTTGAACCGCATCATGAAATCATACACTCCAAATTTTCAGTATGGTCCATTATTGACTAATACTTAAACTCTAACATCATTATACCTAGCCATGGTATATGATTACCTATATTAGTCAATCACATTGAGAATTGTTAACTCTTGAGGTGTAAAGATGTGTCATATCTTGAAGTATTAACACTGGTAATTAAGCTACTTTATTACTAATAATATTGAACAAAATATCATGTACTAGGATGTCTCTTAAGATATTCTTTTGATTTTTGGAAGAATGTAGAAGCCTCAAAGGGATATTGTGATGGGGTATTGTTAGATTGATTGTGTATGTTATATCTCTTACATGCTTAAGGTTGAATGCCATAATGGTATGATTATGACATGAAAAGTAGAACAGATTAAGGCTTATTGTGAAATATAAAGCATGAAGAAGTGAAAGTCATATTAAATTTAGAAAGAGAACCATAAGTTTCAACAATGTCAATAGATGTTCATCATATGATGTATCATCTATGGCAAGATAGGTTTCTTGTACATCATGTGTATCATCTTTGATAAGTGTGACATGTATAAATATATCACCATTGATAACATGAATATAATCACCTTAGAGTTCATTAGCAGGTTAGTTGTCATAAATAGGCCAATTTCAAATGAATAAGTATATCATTGGGCATGGAAAAGGGCACTTGGTGACACATACATCTACATGACTAAATTCTTTAGGGATAAGATTATATAGCTTAAGATCTCCAGGTGAATCAAGCATGTATATGCATGATGTTGCTTAGTCATTTTCATAAGTTAAAAATGATGCATCTTCAAAGACTACATAATGACACAATAAGTGAATTTGGTGAGGAAGGAGAGGATATCTATGGTGGAAATTTTAAACAACAAATGGCAATAAATCTCAAATAAAATATAAGAGGTATATCAAATTTGAAAACAAGTCTAAAATATAAACCCTAAGGGATGGGTAGGGTCACTAATATATTAGAAATGTAAATCACAAAACTCTAATTTTTGGTCGAAGCTCAATAATAATAAAGGGAGATTAGATCTAAACATAAAGTGTGAAATTAAAACAAAAATGTAGATTTGAAACCCTATTCAAAATGAGACAACCCTAAGAAAACTAGATCGTCTAAGAGCAAATAAATTCATCAAAACATAAATGAAAAATAAAGTTTTCCTAAAGCTAATCTACGTTAGTTAACCAAATTAATATACACTAATGATTGGGTGGTTTGCATGCTAGTCTATTTTGATGTTATATACAAAGCTGCAAAAGTCAATGCAATGCATAAGTATGATTAAGCAAGAAATGCGTGCTTTCAAAAAAAACATATAACCTTAACTACTTTTTCCTATAAAACATGATTTCTTTTATAATGAAATGCTTAAGTGCACTATTTGAAATCAAGTTCATAGGTCTAGATCAAGTCTATAATCACAAATTTACCCATTGCATCTAGATGCAACCTTGCATTATGTACCTATACTTTGTTGCTTGCCTAGTTAACATTCTTTTACACTCTTCTCCAATTTCTAATGACTAAATTTTAATATAGTAAGAAAGGTTGTCATTAAGTCTCACATAGATATGTTCTCCTAGATTAACCCCTAAAAGATGTGTCAAATGAAAGGCTCAAGCTCCAAAATGCAAAATACTTGTTACTTATTTTAGTGGGCTTTTCAAAACTTTTGTATTGCTCCTTTAATGTTTCTTTAATTATAAAGGACTTGTCAATACTCAACATGTAAACAATTGCTAATGAATATCCTTAAATAATAATGCATATTAATGTTTCTTTAATTATAAAGGACTTGTCAATACTCAACATGTAAACAATTGCTAATGAATATCCTTAAATAATAATGCATACTATCAAATTTGTCACGGGTGTAATGTGGCAAGAAAATGAATGTTATTGCTCAAAGTTTAAATTTGAGATTGCAATAAAGATCAAAATGACAAAATTTTGAGATCAAGATATAGGTAAAAAGACCAAAATATGAATTTTAGAGTCCAAGTCTCACAACTACGAAAATTTGTATAATGACTATATCTAAGTGACATAAAATGTGTATAATGACTATATCTAAGTGACATTTAAATGTAATAAATGTATGTATAGCATTGACACAACAATATATACATGAATACAACTAAAATGTGAGCTAATAAGAATTAAAAGAATAAACCCAACTTCATACAAAATTGTGATACTTATTAATAAAGGTAATATTAAAGAGATTTCTTCCAAATGCACACACGATTGAGGGAAAATTTATATTTATATACAAGTCTCATCATTACCCATATTATCGAGAGGTCAATTAAAGAGAAAGGAAGTAAGGAAAAGTGCACTGAATGTATAATTTTGGCATATAGAAAGGAAAAGTACTCCCACTTCCACAAAGTGGGTTTAGTTAAAAACATTCAATTTCCAAAATTTATAATATCGCTTTTAACAACCATGAGACCTGGCAAAAAGAGGGTTTATGATTAGAACAAAGTGGTGGACCCGAATCAATTCTATAATCACACTAATTTGACCGAATAAGTTTTAACTTTATATACCTTCGGAATTACGTTAGATGATGTTACAAATGATGTACGCGTTATCTTAATAATTTTATTATTAACAGATGCCACCTCATCGCCGCGCTAAGATAGGTTGCAAATAAAGATTTCCACTAACTGTCAAATAAATATCATCGGCAAATAAAGATTTCCACTAACCATAAAATAAATATCAGACCAACGTTACACTGTAGAACGGTACGGAAACGACCGTTGCGTGCCAGCATAACAAAACCAATTGCAGATGGAAACGGAGTTTTTAAGTTTATAGAGACAAGGGGAATGAATACGGAACAGCAAAGCAAATGAATATTTTTTCCTGTTTTCTAACCAGAGCTGGCATGCCAGCTGTTCAAGCCTGGTTTGGAGTTGGAAGCACAAAAGGACAAACGTCAATTCGTTAAGCAATTTTCGCCCTACTCAAATTCGGCGGAGATAAATACCCATGAAAGATGTAAGGCCAAAAGACCTCACAAGTTCCTCCTGGCTAACGGAAAGTTAAAGATATTAGGTACCCAACACAACATAGGAAAAGAATATATGCATGTGCTTATATTTAAAAAATGGCTTCGAATAATTTGTTTTTCTCTCTAAAAAAATAATAATAACCAGCAAGGATAAAAAAAAATAAGCACGATTCATCATCATCTAAATGGGCCTAGGAAGGCCGCCTCCAAAGCGAGGAAGCCAGCCTGGCCTAGGCAATCAACAAATAATAATCTTTTATTAATCAATCTTTACATGTAAAACACTAAGACAAACGAACATCGCCAAATTTATCAGGGCCTTTGATAATATGCACGAATGGGACTAATTTCCGGCCGACGGAAACGTCGCTAAAAATGGGAAAAAATAGTATTGGAAAAGCTTACCCCGCCGTGGATCGCGCTTTTCAGGTAGAGTTTGGAAAAGCCGTTCAAAGCCGATTATCGTGGTGAGCTCTCTACCGTCGAGATGACGCCACGTAGAGATCGTACGGGGCCCACAGAGAATCCAACGGACAAGGATCCTTCGCATCGAGGCGCAGCCATGGTTTTCCCTTACCACTCCAGTGAAGCAAACTCACGGGGCCCGGATGTAAATTCCGGCAGCTGCCGTTGACGTTATCTCCTCCGAGGCCGTGCTGATTCCACCGGTGGTCCACCGGCTCTACATTTCCGGCGAAAACCAGCAAAAAAGGCGGCAGAGATCCGAGCTCGTAAATCCTTCTTTCCTTCTGCACTTCCATCCAGTGTTCGATCCTTTTCGTGAAATTGTTGAGCCGCCATTTCCCCAGATCTATGACCATAACACCGGTGTTAAAATAGCAAGGATTTCTGTCCTGGAAGGTTTTGGAAAGCCTCTCGTCTGACCAGAAATTTGCTTTGGAGAAATACTTTGAGAAATTTGCGTGGCAGTACTCTGGAGCGCCCACGGTTCGAGTCTCGCCGAGGCTAATGTTCCATAGCTTTGATACATCGTCCACAACCACCAGATCGGAGTCGAGATAGATGACTCTCTTTACGCAGGGCTCCAGCATGTTTGCCAGATAATTCCGCGCATAATTTAGCGGCTGTTCCAGCGCTTGCCTTACTGAGCTCGAGATCAAGTCTTTCACCAGATCTGCATTGAAGTAGTAAAACTTAAATTTCAGATAAGGAAATGTTGTTCTTACTAGGGTTTGAAGTTCCAGCTCCATTTCCGTGACCAGAAAATGGAAGAAAATGTTGTCCGGACAGGACGCGTGCTGAAGAACGGACAGAACTGCGGCCATGGAGCCTCGCAAGTACTCTGCATCGAGCGTAATGGCTATGTGCACATACGCGGGATCGCAGGTTGTTTTCTCTCTGGTTCTATTTGTTCGGCGGCATTCTTTCCCGTTCCGAAATGCCGGAGCTTCTTTAAAAGAAAATGTCAGAGGCGATGGCTTACCCGACTGAAAATCCTCCCGCTGGAAATCGAAGTGAGAAGATCGAATCGCCTCTGCCGGTGACCACGACTGCTGCGAAGGGAAAACAATCACAACAGAAAGAATAACGAACACAAAGCCCCACATTCTGACAAACCACGCCATTGCCTCTCGCTTATCCCTGCGCTTTAACGACTGCTGCTCCTGGCACAAGTATTTTGAGCTGAGCAGAGACGCCAGAAGCAGAAGCTCCCTCAACTCAGCCAGGGTGAAAACCTTTATTTCCTCCGCCTTTACAAACTCCTCCAATAATTTCGCCAGCATTCACCAGCAGAACAAATCTTCACAAAAATGCAACAAATTCTCAGAGCTCTGAACATCAAAGTCTCTAAACTGACGAAATCTTAGGAAAAACGCATCAATTTCCAGAGCCTCGAATTCGGTCCCGTTGAAATGACCAAATCTTCTCAAAATGCATCAATCTTCGAACTTGCAGCCTTTGAAATCACAAAAAATCTCCAAATTTCCTAAACCTTTGATAATCCACCCCATCTGAAATGACAAAAAGTCATCAAATTTCCTGATTAAAGCTTCTAGAAGCAATTTTCTGACTTTTCTCCCAATACAGCTCCAGCAACGAAAACAAATCTGGAACCAACAATGCAGCTCCGTGTTCGACCTGAAAACCCGGATTTGATAGCACAAACCTGAAAAAATGCCAAATGCGGCTAAACAAACAAATAATCTTCCACAATTACAAATAATCTTACTGGATCCCTCCTTCAACAAACAAACCACGATCTGAATAAAAAACCTATCTTGCGTCAAAAACAAATCATCACAATAAACTTCCGATTAAAGAATTCCAACCGCTTGAAGAGCCCCTGAAAATTTCAATACAACATATGAAGCGCTTCGATCTCGCAAAGAGACGAGCAGTCGCAGGCGGACCGTGTGCACGGGCGTGCACTACAGTCCTCTGCTTTCCTCTTCCAGCAGAATCTCTTCTCCACCATACAATGTCCCCAAATTATACAATTCAATAAAAATTCATTTTTTTTTCACAAATCCAGACTCCCAAAAGGCTGTGGCGAGGATCGATTAGAGCTATGGTAACAGCAATTCGTTTAACAATTAAGATAAACAGTGGCAGAATTCCCCGGCGACATAAAAGAATAGGGTTAAAGCTCAGTTAGCCCCAAAAAATAGTAAAAGTAATCTGCCAGCTGTGTCCCGTGCTCCCAAAACCAGAGAGCATAAACCCTCCTGGAATGCCGATTTTCCCGGTGACCGTCAAACCACTCGGAGAATCAACACGTTGGAGAGAATATCTCATCTACGATTACATATACGAATACATAACACACCGTAATCGTATCGTATGGATCGACCAGGCTGGCGTCAACTATCTTTAATGCCAAAATTTAGTTTGCGAGGGGAATTTGGGCGGTTACGACTTAGAGGAGTCACGGGCTAATAGCCGGTGGAAAGCAGTTAAGTCGACGGGTATCTCGAGGCGATTACTTCCTCGTGCCGGTCGCCTCCCTTGAATACTCTCTGTCCGTTTCGTCAGCACAATCAGAGATGATTAAGCAGAGAATGTGTAATTAACACTTTCTTACTATAGCTTCGCTAGTTGTTGGAAGGCCCCGATCTACTTGCAAACCCTAAACTTGTGCCCTCTAAAACGGGGAATGGCCTAAATTCAATGCCTTGTTATTTATTATTTACTCTTTTAGGATTTTGTAAATTTATGTATTTTTTTAAGGATATACTTTAGGTTTAGGAGGGTAAAGTTTCTTGGAAACACTAATTCTCCTCGTAATACTAGGTTTAAATTTTAAAAAATGTTTGAGTTGTGAATTTTACAATGGTCTTCTGGAAATGGTGAAAATGACAAATGTTTATGTTTTTTAGGTCTTAGATTTATGATAGTTGGACTCTTTTATCATGTATCGATTGATATTTAAAGTGGTTTTATATGAGAGTTGACAAATAACAAGATTTTACCTCTATCTCATCACCACTCATTTGTAGGATCTGATTATAATTTCTAGATCTCTCATTTGTCAACTTGATTAAAAATTGTAAGGATACAATTGATCCAAATCATTAATTTTTTACTTTTAAATTCCAAACCTTGTAAGTTGTATGTTGATGCTAATATTTTTTGATAGGTTTAAATATGTTTACTTGAAACCCTTAGTATTTAAGGCAAATATGAAGACAAGTTGAGAATGTATGTATGTGGGATTTGTTTCTAGTACTTTGTGTGGGTCTAGCACACCATCAACTTGCAATAACATTTGTAAGAATGAAAAATTGATTCTTTTGTCATTCTCTAGTTCTCACCCTTCTCATGAGTATTCCAACCTAGTTGACAATATGTTTCTCCATGCTCGGTTGACTAATATTGTTAGCTATTACATTTTCTTGTAAAGAGCCCATGAGAGAAGAATGTTGGATTTAGAAGGGAAACTACTTTTCAAATGTTAATTCCAAGAAGACATAGTCAAGTTTGCATTCTTGTTGGCTACTTGACATTTAGCTCAAGTATTTTAAAACCAAACCTTATAAATATTAGTGTTTACACAATAGTTTTAATAACATGTATTCCACTTTCAACTCCCTTTTTTACACTTAATAAAAAAACCTTAATTTATTATATTTGAAGCTAACAAACTAAAAAAAATCCTTTTTGTTTACATAAATAATAGTAAACCTTGATATTGCAAATTGACTCATGAATTGAAGGTAAACCATAGCCTCAAATACCTTTACCAATTTTACCAAAACTATATTTAATCACCATTTATGTATTAACAATATATTATAGATTTACAAAGTTGTCAATGGTTGAGTGATTTTTTAGTACCCTTACATTAAATAGGTCAAGGAGAAAACCCACGCACTACAATAATAGGTCACTATAACAAAAATCTCAAGGGCTCATCCTCAACAATTATAAATGTTGAGTAACTTGATGCCACATGTAACCATCACCATCAAAGCTCAAGCATGACCCCAGGGTGAGACTACTCCTTTAGCCAAAGGGTTTCCATTCTCCAATGCAATATCTACAAGGGCTTCATCCTTCAATATCCATAAAACCATGGGTTTGTATCCTTAGATTCAAACACCTAAAATAAATCATTGTTGCATATTTTAGTTGTCATTTATTTGTGCTTTTTGGTGATAATCTAAACCCTTGAGACACCTAGAAAGAACATAAAAAACTACCATGGCCTCCATTCTAAGACTAGTATGTATTATCAACTTCTCGTACCTATTAAGCATTGTTTGTGTTTGATTCATGCTAAATATTATGTCATTATGTGTGGAAATGTGCTTGGGAGGTATGGAGGAAAGTTTCATGTGACTACAACTACCCTTAGCAATTATGTTAAGGGACCCTTTTAGGTTAAAAACCCTAAATATTTTCTTAATGGTTGTTGAAGGTGTCTTGTTGGTATGCCCAACTAGAGGTTCATGAAGGTTTACTCCTAAAGGACTAAGTTATATTTTTGTAACAAAGGAGAATTCCATGGGGAGTTGCATCATCACTCAAAACATTAATGATACTCCTAGTATACAAGGAGGTAAGTGGACATGAATAATGAAAGAGGCTCAAATATTTGAATTTTAGGCATCAACGATACATCATAACTTGTGTAACTATTTGGGGTCAAGATTAGAAGATGAGGCATGATAGAGAGAAGCTTGACTTACCAATATTAGCTTACATGAAGGATCAAGGTTTGGAAAATATGCATGCAGGTGAGAACTTCTAAAGGAAGTGGAATGGAAAGAAAACTTGTGAGGAAAATGTATGTAGGGAAGGGGAACTTTGTAACTCTGAAAGCTTACCTAGAATTAGTTAATTTCCCAACAATCTAGACAAATTAACCTTAGAAAGTAATGGGTGTGATTTATTTATTCACATATGAAGGATCAAGGTTTGGAAAATAGGCATGATGATGGGAAACTATAAAGGAAATAAAATAGAAAGTAAACTTGTGAGGAGAGATATGTAAGAAAGCCCAAAATTTTGCAACTCTAACAACTTACCCAAACTTGGTTGATTTTCCAACAATCTAGATCAATTAGCCTTACAAAGTAATGGGTGTAGTTGATTGTGGATGTACAATGTGTTTCTCATCAACCAAAATATAAAATTTCACCAAAGTTTAGCAAATCGTGGAATAATAAAATTTTGTACACTTTTGGCCTTAATTTCTATTTAATTGGCCTCAATTTTTTCTTGTCAAGTATAATCATATCAAGAGATTTTTGGGTGCTAGGTACTTTGATCTATTAATGAGGTATATTCAATAGGATCATGACACATCACTTTGGGGGCTCCATCATGGAAATGGAAACCTTAAAATATACCAACTATATCATTTGACATGGAATCACTATACAATTATCCCAATCAATATTACACATCAACATATTTTATATAAAGTTTTGAGTTTGACATACTTCATGCTAATAGCATGGTCTTTGTAGTCAACATGCAAATGGTTTTTATTAGTGGAATGGTGGAAATAGTATTTTTAGCCTAGAAATGTAGACTAATAAATTAAATAATCACTATTTCCACTTCTCATTAGACGAGATGATCAATAAGATCCAACTTCGGTCCCAAAGGAGAGCTAGATGTTGCATATGATTATTCTTCTCTATTTGTTGTGTGTTGATGTGATTAGAATTGAATATATAAGAATTAGTAGAAAATTGGCAAGATTTTGTTGGCATTTGGTCTTGTCATTGATGTCAACCATGTGCTTTCTTGAAGTTGAGAGCTTGTTGATATATGTTATGGTGTTGACCTCATCCATCAACCTCTGTTTGTTGTTAAGCTACAATTGTGCGACTATGAGTTGTGATAATGCTATTAATGATTGTGATCTTAGTCCTTTTTTGATATGGTTATGAATATATGGAGATATTTTTTAAGGCAAATGTGTGGGTACTTTGGTATTGGTATTTTGTAGAAATTAGAAGCTTATGCTAGTGATTGATGGTTGACGGTATTCTCTTTTTTGGATGTCCACATACTTGGTGTTGATATCTACAAATTTGTGTTAAAAATGTTACTTTGCAGTAAAATGTTATTGATTTGATGGCCATAATTGTTGTTGATATAGTAAGATTGGATGCCAACCCCTCTGCATTTTGACAATGATGTGTGTTGTGATCAAAGTCAGAATTGAAAGATTGTGTAGTGATGGTATTTTTGAGATGAGGATTATAAGCATGACATTACTGAAATGAGGACTAGAAGCATGGCATTGGTACAATTGGGTGTTTGATGCTACAAATTATAGAATCTTTCCTATTGCTCTTGATGATAAATTTAGGTGTTTTAATTATTGGAGAATGTATTTTCTAAGAAGTGTTATGGTAACTGCATAGAATAATGCACTACATTCATCCATGTTTGTGTTGAACACTTTTGGATGCTAAGAGGGGTTGGCTCATCATGCACATAGAAACTTAACATATTCTATCATACACACTTAGCAATTAACTTATAATCAACTAACCTTCAATGAAAGATATTGCGATGAAAACACATACACATGAACACTAAATTAATGTGGAAAACCTAATGTGGAAAAAACCATGGTGGGAATCTACTCACTATATTTATAATTATTTATAATATTTGTTTTAGGAATATTGATCACTCATGTAGAACATACTAGCTAAAGCACATTGCCTTAGTGCAAAATATATATCTGCACAAGCTACTAAAAGAGAGCACAATCTTCTAGCAGGCATAGGGAAATGATGAAATGAAAAGATGTAGGATCTCTTTAGTAAAATCTACAAATTGTCAATGAAATTTGTACTCTTCTACTTCTTCTCTTCCTTATTCACATTACTCTGCCTTTGCATTCAATCCATACATTATTTTCACTAATTCTATACTCGATTAATCTCTTTTCACTCATATATATACAAGCTTGAACATCAAAAATTCAACTAGGTCAACCATAGAAAGATAAATAATGTTTGTGCAAAGTTGGCAAACAACAACACAAACTTCTAATGTAGTCCACCCCAAGAGATAAAGGGGACCCAAATACATCATAATAGAGTCAACCCAAAAAAACTCTCCAATGCATATAACACCATGCGAAGAACAACATGCCATGGAAAGACCTATCTAAATCTCTTAGCTCTTCCTCCAAACAATATTCAAAGTGATAAGTTATAAATCAATTCATCAAAATTAGCTAAGTATGTTAGACACCAACACATTAAATAATATCACACTCAAAACAACAAATCTTCACTTGCAAAGAAACCAAGATAAAATACTTGAACTATAACACTACATAAACAAACATATCCACCAAATCACACATCCTAAGATGTCAATGTGGCACATTCTTCAAACCTATCCTTGTGTGTGTGAATTATTGACCTACAAATCCGCAACACAACACTTCAATAACTCATTGAATCAATTGTTAGTAAGATAAAATCAATCAAATCACAATAACAATTGAAATAAAATCATTGCTCTCTAACTAGTACAAGTATGAAAAGGATTGTAAGATTGGCTCTCAGATTTAATCCTAAATAGTGACAATGCAATACTAGGATGAGAGATTCAACATTATTATGCAAAAATGAAGCTAAAACTTTGAAATTCATTCAAATTATCCATTAAAGCATGAATTCATTTACTAGTAACCAAATTGAAGTGTTTGCTAATTATCTATGAGCATATGAAATCAAAATAACAACATGCAAGTATGAATTCAAAATTTAACCTCTTCAACCTTGTTTGAGATTTGAAAATTCCTCTTTTATAGAATCTTGAGATTTTGGACGGTTAAGATGCATCCATGAGGAGTGGTTGAGATAATTCTAAGCTTGATCCATGTGAGTGATCCATGTGATTACCTTTCATTGGTTCAAAGTGTGTTTGTTGTCCCCTTTAAGGTGGCATGTCATTTTGAGGATTTATTCATTTCTTTTAATCAATTACTCTAGCCATGAATTTAATGGGATTGATTTAATTAATTAGGCATATAGGTAATTAAATTGATTTTACTTGATACTTTGATGATAAATGCTTGAATTAGGATATTTAATGATTTTATTAAATTTAAGGAATTATGTCAATAATCAAAGATTAAATTAACATAATTAGGATTTTATCCCGAATTAGGGCAAATAGGGCCTTAGGTTCTATTAGCCCAATTTTAGGTGATTACATTTGCCCCTCTTTGAATTGCTTTGTGAACAGCACAAGGATTCAAAGAAAATTTGATTTAAAGCGTGATTCAACGGAACTGATAGATTCAAGAAGATTTAGAGAGCAGTGAGAACTACTCTGAACTCAAGTGATTTAGAGAGCAGTGAGGACCACTCTAAATTTGAGAAGATTTAGAGAGCGGTGAATCCACTCTGAAAGATTTAGAAAACAGTAAAGAGAAATACTCTGAAATTGAGAACTTCAAACTTGATGGAACGAAATCCTACTTGATTCAAAAGTCATCAATTCAGAACTTGATTGAACAAGAATTGACCATACCAATTCCGAGCTTGATTGGATGAAAACCGATAAGAGATTTTGAAAAGAAATTCAGTTAAATTTGATTTGCAATAACTGAACATGCTGACAAATAATCAATTTGATTTGAAGCGATGAAATTGATCAATGTTGTAAAGATTAACAACATCAACCTGATTGAAGAAAACTGTCATGCCCCTGACGTGAAATATTAGATTTGAAACTTTGAATTTCAGTATGATTATGCCCCCTCAGGATCGAAATCGAAACAAATTCAGATACAATTACTATTTTCAAGCATTTAGGAAATAATTAACTTGATTGAAATGAATCTGGATCAAGGGAAAATCAATTAGGAAGTGTTAGTAAGCAATTAGGATCGATTTTAGTGTTAAAAGAAACACTGCTTGACCATGTTTGACCAAGAAAAATGAGAGTTGACCAAGTTTGACTAGTGTTTAAGAAATATCCTGGTTTGAAAATTTAATGCATGAGTGAGAAAATCACTTTTGATGACTTTTGACAAGCTTTTTGTGCATTAATTACGATCTTCGTAGCTTCTGTAAAGTACATTTGACTAAAATTTGACTTTTGTTGACCATTGATCTAAGTGAAATTCATTACTAAACTAATTTTCAATGCTCATGATATTCTTTCTGGTCATTTTTCCCTTGTTTGACTGCAATTTGACCATAGTTGACTTTTGCATTCCGAAGATTGGCTTTGCTCTATAACTCTATTTTTACTACATTTGAGTGATATGAATCACCTGTTTCAATTTCAGTCCCGATATGAAGCCTCTGTGATGTCTTAACATTAATATCCCTTAGGTCTCTGGGGTCTCCAGGAGGCTTAAATTGGTCAAAAAGATCATTTTTACTATTCATTCTCACTTTTGACTTTCCATATTTACTGAGCTCTAAGCGAAGATGGTTTTCCCAGCGAAGAAGCATCGATTCGAGCTAGCTAGATGACACAACTGACCACCTCACTATGCAGCACCTGTAAGTACCCGATAACGATGATAGGGAGGTTAGGAAGAGCTAGTCACAAGCCCTTGCTTAGGTTCACGTAGTGACCCTTAGGTGTGTTCACTGACACCACTAACCTATAGGATGCCTAAAGTGTCTCAATCCCTTGGTCCTACACCTCAACCAAACTACCAACACTGATCAACCAAGACAATCAAACATTCTTGGTGCTTAGCACTTCCATACACATAATGACCCTTAAGCTAAGATACGGGTTTAACACCTCCAAATGAGCTTGGGAACTTGTAGAGGTGAGGAGGTTTTGGAAAGTGTCTCAAATTATGTTATTAGACATGTTTCAACCTTTACTTAATCAATCCTTCTTACCGATCTCATACTTCCTTTTTAATCTAGGGCTGCAAGGAAGAGCCCCAATTAGGCCTCCTTCAAAGGTTTTAGGCTCCTCCCAAGCAGTACAACTCCCTAACCAAAAATAGGTGCTTTTAGTAGGTTTTAGGGTCTTCTCTGATTGCATGAAGTGTCTTCTACTCTTGGGTGGTCAAATGGATTGAAAAAACTTTCTCCTTGCATCATGATCTTGGAAATGAACATATCCAAGACCTCCAACCCCTAAATCTCACTTTCCATTTCACCTCTACAACTTATTTCTCCTCTTGATTGAGTCCTTCCTAGCCGGACTCACCATGGCTCGCCTAGGGCTTGATTGTAAAAATATTTTGCACGAAATCCAGGGCCCTTCCTTCTACATATGGTACATTCATGGAGTCTACTCACTATCCCTAAAAGTCTGTATGGATTAGACAGTGGGATAGTGAGTTAGACCCTCATGTCTTCAGCCCTCTTGGTAGAAACTAGTGAGCAGAGACTTTGGAAGAATTAAAACCAAAACAAAGAAAATGAAGGTAAATCCTAATCTAGTTGCAGAATATCAATGTAGATACACACACTATCATCTAACATCTATCATGAGTCCAAGTCTAGTTCAACATTCCATCCATTAATTCACTGATCATTGAAATACAATCAAAAGCCAAAAATGTGCACACTTCCAGAATTGATCCTCCATACAGTACTTCTTCCAACCTTAGGATTTGAGCCAAGCTTTGCATATATAGCCTTAGGTTAGGCTTAGGAGAGGTTTAGATCACTTAAAAGCCGATTAAGGCCTTAAGGTTAGTTTGTACCGAGAAACTTCTAAAAGTTGCAAAAGTTGCTAAGCAACTTTTACAACAAATGTGACAACTTTTTCAATCTTGCTTCCTAGTGGATTTGGGAAGCTTCCATGGAGTCCTAGACCACACTTAGACTCAAAAACTCATTCCACATGGTCAAAACCTCATGACATCACCCTGACATAACCTTTCATCATTTTCAAAGAGAAGGGCTAAAAGACTATAACCTTCTACCTAGAACCTAAGGACCTAGAAGGACCTCAAACCCCTAGTGGATCCCAAGACTTGGTCAACATGACCTTAGGGAAATCCTTACATGCCAAAATGCTTACAATCCAAATAGAAATAAAGGTGTTCATGAACCATACTCCCTCTCTACACAAAAGGGCTTCAAGGTGCAGTAGAGGAGAGGATAGAAGTATCTCTGCCAGATTTCTTGAAGTCAGCTTCTTCTACCCATGTTGCTTCAGATTCAAGGTGTCCCTTCCATTTGATGAGGTGCTCCATGTACACCATTTGTTTGGTTCATTTCTTTACTCTAGATTCAAGAACTCTCTCAGCTTGTGGCTTGGTTATGGGAGGTAGAATTGTAGCACTGGTGTCCTTTAGTATCTCTTCACTATTCTGACTAATCTCTGATAGTGGCCCCTTGAATCTAATCAAATATGATACATTGAACACCGGTGAAATTTTCAAGTCTACTAGGAGTTCCACCTTGTAAGCATTGTTTCCATATTTAGCTAATACCTTACAAGGTCTCACTCTCTTCATCTGCAATTTGGTTGGTATTCCTTTTTGTAACCTTGATTTGTTGAGATGCACCATAACATGGTCTCCAACTACAAACTGTATGTCTTTCCTTGACATGTCTACCTTGGTCTTCAACTTGTGGGTTGCCTCAATGATAGTCTTCTTTACCTTCTCTTGTACCTCTTTCATAGTTTGAGAGAAATCTTCTTCATGGCCACTCCTATTCTCCATAGCTCCTAGATCTCTGAGCTCACACACCCCTCTTGGATGGATCCCATAGACAACTTCAAATAGGCTTCTTCCTATGGTCCTATTTATGCTATCATTATAGGCATATTCATCTTGAGGAAGGACCATGTCCCATGTCTTCCCATGTTCTTTGGTGAGGCATCTAAGTAGGTTGCCTAACACCTTTTTTATTACCTTAGTTTGTCCATTTGTTTGGGGATGGTAAGCTGACCCAAAAGATAAGTTTGTGCCTAGTCTCCTCCGTAGAGTCTTCTAAAAATGACTCATGAACTTTACATCCCTTTTAGACATAATGCTCAAAGGGAAGCCATGTATCCTTACAATCTCCTTAAAGAAAATATGAGCTATGTAGCTTGCATCATGGGTGGTCCTACAAGGAATAAAGTGACTCATTTTATTGAATCTATCCACCACTACATAGACACTATCCAACCCTATTTTGGTCTTAGGGAGACCTACCAAAAAATCCATACTTATGCACTCCCATGGCCTATTTGGAATGGGCAAGGGTTGATACAAACCTGCATTGCTGGCTCCCCCTTTGGCTTTCATACACACCACACATTTCTCCACATATCTTCTGACATCCCTTGGCAACTTAGACCAATAGTAAAATCTCTGTACCAACTCCATTGTCTTGTTGATACCAAAATGTCCACTCAAACTCCCATTGTGCTTCTCTTGGATGAGATTTTCTCTCATTGAGCCTTTGGGAAGACATAACTAATTCCCCTTGAACAATAGCCCACTTTGTAAAGTGTATTCAGAGAATGGACTGTGAAAATGATTCTCAAATTCAAAACGTACCTTGTATGCTTCGGAAAAGTCTTCATCCTCACCATAGAGTTCCTTGAAACTCTTAATGCCAATGCTTTTCAATTGGACCTCTTGCACTGTCAGCAATCTTCTACTTAGTGCACCTGCCACCTTGTTTAAATGTCCCTTCTTGTGTTTAATAGTGAAGGTGAAGGCTTGTAGGTACTCCATCCATTTCAAGTGCCTATTGCTCAACTTTTCTTGTGTGTTTATGTAGCTAAGTGCCTATTTATCAGTAAATACTACAAATTCTTTAGGAAGGAGGTAATGCCTCCACTTCCTAAGTGACTGGACTAATGCATATAGCTCCAAGTCATATGCTTAATACTTCTTCTTAGCTTCATTAAGCTTCTCACTGAATAAGGCTATGGGCCTATCTTCTTGGCTCAACACTCCTCCAACTGCTATGCCACTTGCATCACACTCCAAGGTGAAAATTTTATCAAAACTAGGTAGTAGGAGGATGGGTTGTGTTGCTACTTGCTGCTTCAACTTCTCAAATGCCTTGCTATCTTATAGTGTCCATCTAAACTTGGTCTTCACTCCACCCTTTATGGTATCTAGGACTAGTACACATATGCCACTAAAGTTCCTTATGAACTTCCTATAAAATTGAGCAAGACCATGGAAACTTCTTATTTCTATCCTTGTGGTTGGTGTAGGACAATTTGTGATTTCTTCCACCTTGCTTGGGTCCATTTTCAGTTGACCTTTGGATACCAAAAAACCCAAATAAACTAAATCTTTCTTGAGGAACTCACATTTCTCTAGGTTGATTGCCAATTGCTCCTCATGAAGCCTCTTGAGTATAATCTCCAAGTGTGTCAAGTGCTCCTCCTTTTTCTTGCTGAAGACAAGTATATCATCAAGATATACCACCAAAAATCTTCCTATGTGGTCCTTGAGCACTTCATTCATCAATCTCATGAATGTGCTAGGGGTATTAGTCAACCCAAATGGCAATACAAGCCACTCATATATCCCCTTAGTAGTTTTAAAGGTTGTCTTCTACTCACTCCATCCTTGATCCTAATCTGATGGTAACCACTCTTAAGATCTAGCTTGGTGAAGTATTGTGCTCCTCCTAAATAATCTATCAAATCCTCAATCCTAGGTATGGGAGAATTATACCTGATTGTTATCTAGTTAATGGCCCTTGAATCAGTACAAAGCCTCCACTTGCCACCTTTCTTAGATGCTAATACCACTGGTATTGCACATGGGCTAATGCTCTTCTTAATGAGTCCTTGATCAAGCAACTCTTGGACTTGCCTAGCCACCTCTTAGTTTTGCTCCAGTGTAAGCTTGTATGATGCCTTATTTGGCAATGAGGCTCTTGATATGAAGTCAATTTGATGACTTAGGGACCTCTTAGGTGGTAGGGTTTCTAGTGTTCCATCACTCACAATGTCATTGTATTTACCAAGTACCTCTTGGATCTCCTTTGGTAGTGGTGCTTGAATGGGCTTCTCTTCTTCCTTTGGCTTCACTACTATAGCACATCCTTCATTATATTTTTCTTGGAGTGCATGTAACATCTTCTTCCCACTACTCAACAATACACTAGGAGTCTTGGACTGCTCCCCTTCTTCCTCTAGCAGAGATTGGAGTTTGAAAGTTTTCCCATCCTTCTTGAAGGTGACAGTGTTATCCTTGCCATTGTAAATGGCTTCTCTATCAAACTACCATGGCCTTCCTAGCAATAGGTGACATGCATCCATAGGTAGCACATCACACAATAACTTATATTTGTACCTATTAGGAATAATAGTCCATAATACAACTGAGAGGGGGGGTGAATCAGTTGTATAAAAAAATATTAAACTTTAAACTTTAAGCTCATCAATATCAGAAATAATGAACACAATGAATGCTAACACAATAACACAATATTTTGGTTATGGGGAAACCTTATTAAAGGTAAAAACCTTGGTGGGAATTAGCACTCACTAATGATGTACTGAGATTATAATAATCCTTGTTAGAAGATATAGCCCTGTTAGGAGCTTATTGAAAAATTACAATACACATTCCTTGTTAGAGGACAGACCCTGTTAGGAGTCAAGGAACAAAGAGGGCTCACTGCCCAAAGAAGGTTAAATCCACCTTCACAACTCACTAGTTCGCAACAAGTGTATATGAAGAAATACATAATCTTTTGAACTGTTTGCCAACAACTATCTTTGCTTGATCAGTTCCAATGAAGTCCACTAGTAAACCTCTACTCTACATGTAATGGACTCAAGCTCGCAGCTTTCACAACCTCTATATGTCAAATATATTCCATCCATATCTTTTCCAAAGAAAAGACCTTTCATTTATACCTTATTACATTTTACCAAGATCAAGTCAACCCATAAGGCTTTCCTAATTACAAAAAATTACATAAACCCTTACTAAGATACACACGGTATCTAAAACAAGTTTACAATGATTACATTACAATAATTAAGGACCGACATCCTTGATTTGTGCTTGCCAGACAAAACACACGCTTCATTCCCTGAGTTGACTTCAGAATAAGCCATCGCTAGAGCACACGCCACAGATGTCATCACCAATCACTCCATACCTTGCACTGACCAATGAACATCTGTCAGTATCTCTTCCATCATCCTTCAAGTTTGCATACCTTGAATCCAATTCCTCTGAAAGATATATCAAAAACTTAGAGACTAACTCTGTCAATTCTCACTGTCACAGTCCAATGAACAATCTTTACCAAAGCAGTTGTAACTCTCTTAATATCCACTACCTAGTGATGCAATCATAGATATAAGATCACAACATCCACCTAAACTCTCATTTGACTTCGCAGCATCTGAAACATCTGTACACTAACTGTACACCATGATTCCAGTCTGATTCCTTCATAAAAGCATATGTTGACATCAGTGACAAAACACAAATGACAAAAGTATGGGTGCCCAATCAGTAACATAGTGATTAAACATATTACATGTCTCAATCACCACCAATGCATTAGCAATATCCAACAATCTCCCCCTTTGGCATTGATGTCAACATATGCAAAAATCTTATCCCAAAGTTATATCAATCCAAAGTCCTTCAATTAAACAATCTCCCCAAACAGTAGAGATTTTCTCATAGCAACACTCCCCCTTTGAAAACAATGGCAAAGGGTGCAATGAGCCTTCAAATGCCTTCACAGATAAACTTTCTTCCATGATCACTCCCCTTGAGGAGTAGATCCCTACATCCAGTCTAGAAAATGATGAGGCTCTGAACACTTCTAGACTGATGCATCTCTGCATCATTTAGTTCTGACTAGGAGGGGCTTGAACCCCTAGCATACCTCTGAGATATTCAAAGGTATCTTTTGGTAGTGGCTTTGTAAAGATGTCTGTAATCTACTCTTTTGTACTAATATATTCTAATTTGATTTCTTTTTGTGCCACCTTGTCTCTCAAGAAGTGATACTTGATAGAAATATGTTTAGTTTTTGAATGCATCACCAGATTCTTTGACATGTTTACTGTACTGGTGTTGTTGCAATGAATAACCACAGGCTCTTTAAAAGTTATTCCAATGTCTTCCAGCATTTGTTTTATCCAAATAATCTAAGTGCAGTTTATAGCAGCAACAACATACTCTGATTCAGCAGTAGATTGTGCTATACAATCTTGTTTCTTACTTAGCCAAGAAACCAACTTTTTCTCAAGGAAAAATGCACCACCACTGGTACTTTTTCTATCATCAATATTTCCTGCCCAATCAACATCAGTATAGGCATGAAGTTCAAAGCTATCATTCTTGTCATACCATAAACCATAGTCTATGGTTCCTCTGAGATACCTTAGTATCCTTTTCATAGCAACTAGATGTGTCTCTTTAGGTTCTGCGTGATATCTAGCCACAATTCCAACATCATTAGCAATATCTAGTTTGGTATGAGTCAGATATTGTAGCCCTCCAACCATTGATCTATATAAAGTCTGAAAAATACAAATTGATTCATTGTCAATTGTTAGCTTGTTTCCAGTCACCATAGGTGTTCCTACTAGTTTACAATCTTCCATGCCAAATTTATTAAGTAATTCTTTGAGATACTTGGTCTAAGAAATGAAAATACCATTCTCATTTTGTTGTGGAGTCCTAGGATCAGATGTTTGTCTTTTTATCCCATGCTCTTCACAGTATGAATTAAATAAATCTGATGTAAACTTTCCACCTCTTTCTGATCTTAAACACTTTATTTTCAGTCCTGATTCATTCTCTACTTTTTCTTTAAACAACTTGAATTTGTCAAATGCTTCTAATTTCTCTCTCAAATAAGTAACCCACATCATTTTAGAAAATTTTTCAACAAAGAGTATAAAATACCTTTCACCATAGTATGACTTTGTTCTTGTAGGCCCACATAGATCTGTATGTACTAGATCCAACTTTCTTTTTGATGTAAATGTTTTGCTTTTATGACTTCTTTTAGTTTTCTTTCCCATAACACATTCTCTGCATACAATGTTAGAAGGTTTCACAATCTTCGGTAGATCTCTTACTGCATTAGCCATACTTTCCTTCACAATGTTATCAAAGTTAACATGACAAAATATTCTATGCCATAACCAGCTATCATCTACCTTCGCAACAAAACAAGAGGCTCCAAATGTGTTTAGTTCAAATACATTACCTCTAGATCTTGAACCGATAGCAATCAGTTTTCCTTGCTTTTGATAAAGCATTTACCATTAACAAAACTTAACTAAAAGTTTTTATCCTTTAATTGTCCAACACTCAACAAATTGTGTTTCAGTCCTTCAACAAGTAGTACATTGTCTATATTAGTCTTTCCATCCAAAGTGATGGATCCAACTCCTATGATGGACTTTGGGAGATTTTCCCCAAACCTTACAACACCTCCATCATAATTTACTAATTTAACAAACTTGTTCTTATCACCAGTCATGTGATGAGAACATCCACTATCAATTATCCATTTAGTTTTCTTATCAACATGAGACACTAAAGCTTTTTCTTCATGAATAGGTTCATCTTTAATAGCAACAAATCCAATCTCTTCATCATCTAAATCATCATCAAAAATTCCTTCACTAGCATAATAACATTCTTTGTCTCTTCTAATCTTTGCATAATTAGGTTTGTACTTAGGAACTCTTGTAGGACATCTAGATGCAAAATGACCTATCTTATTGCATGAAAAACATTTCAAAGGTAATTTTCTTTCAAATTTTCCCTTACCTGTTTTCTCTCTTCTAGCAATCAGTGCAACAAGTTCTTCCATCTTCTTTTCTTCTTCCATTATCTTCTGCCATTCTTCAGCATACTCACCAAGCTCTTCTTTCAGGTCTTCTTTGCTTGTGCTTAGAAGAGCAGATACTTTCTTGTGTGCGGATGCCCTAAATGTAGTTTCAAATTTAGGTATGGCTTCTCATAATTCTACAGCTTCAAAGGTAGTTAACTTTGTAATCAACATCTCTCTGCTAAAGTTTGGAGTCAAGGGTATAGTTTCTTGAATTGACATTGCCTTGAATTTGTAAGTAGGAGTTAGAGATCTGAGAATCTTTGCAATAACTTCATCTTCATCATAAGTGCCTCCAGAATTTCTGATTCCAACTACAGCTTCTGTAACCCTTTGAACATAGGCTCCAATGCTTTCATCTTCATTCATTTTTAGCTTCTCCATCTTCGTCTTCCAGTTTTGCAATTTTTCTTGTTTGGTGTACTTGTCTCCTTCATAGAGTGCCTCTAGTCTATTCCAAATATCATGTGCTGAATCTAGGTCTTTAATTTTAGTAAACTCACCCTCAGATAGTGCGCTGATCAATGCTTCTCTTGTGACCATATTACATGAAAATAACTTCTTTTCATCCTCATCGACTATTTCCAAGTCATTCTCAGCCTTTAGAGATTCCTTCTTCTTCACAATCATCCCATAGTCTATGCCCATACATGGCAGATGTGTTCGCATCTTGTATTTCCAACTGTCAAAGTTTTCAAGATCAAACTTAGGAATTTCCTTCCTATAGAATGCCATTTCAAAGATCACCTCAAGCTACTAAGCTTTCTCTCTGAGGACCACAAGCTTTGATACCAATTGTTAAGAATAACAATCCACAATACAACTGAGAGGGGGGGTGAATCAGTTGTATAACATAATATTAAACTTTAAAATTTAAGCTCATCAATATCAGAAATAATGAACATAATGAATGCCAACACAATAACACAATATTTTGGTTACAGGGAAACCCTGTTAAAGGTAAAAACCCCAGTGGGAATTAGCACCCACTAATGATGTATTGAGAGTATAGTAATCCTTGTTAGAAGATATAGCCCTATTAGGAGCTTATTGAAACATTACAATACATAGTCCTTGTTAGAGGATAGACCCTATTAGGAGTCAAGGAACAAAGAGGGCTCACTATCCAAAGAAGGTTAAATCCACCTTTAGAACTCACTAGTTCGCAACAGGTGTATATGAAGAAATACACAATCTTTTGAACTATTTTCTAGAAACTATCTTTTCTTGATCAGTTCCAATGAAGTCCACCAGTAAACCTCTACTCTACATGTAGCAGACTCAAGCTCGCAGCTTTCACGACCTCTCTAGGTCACATATATTCCATCCATATCTTTTCCAAAGAAAAGACCTTTCATTTATACCTTATTACATTTTACCAAGATTAGGTCGGCCCATAAGGCTTTCCTAATTACAAAAAATTACATAAACCCTTGCTAAGATACACACGATATCTAAAACAAGTTTACAATGATTACATTACAACAATTAAGGACCGATAGCCTTGATTTGTGCTTGCCAAACAAAATACACGCTTCATTCCTTGCGTTAGCTTCAAAATAAGCCATCACTAGAGCACACGCCACAAATGATGTCACCAATCACTCTATACCTTACACTGACCAATGAACATCCATCAGTACCTCTTCCATCATCCTTCAAGTTCACATACCTTGAAGCCAATTCCTCTGAAAGATATATCAAAAATTTAGAGACTAACTCTGTCAATTCTCACTATCATAGTCTAGTGACCAATCTTTACCAAAGAAGTTGTAACTCTCTTAATATGCAATAGATAATGATGCGATCATAGATATAAGATCACAACATCCACCTAAACTCTCATCTGACTTCGCAACATCTAAAACATTCATACACTAACCGTACACCATGATTACCAGTATGGTTCCTTCATAAAAGCATATGTTGACATCAGTGACAAAACACAAATGACAATAGTATGAGTGCCCATTCAGTAACGTAGTGATTAAACATATTACATGTCTCAATCACCACCCATGCATTAGCAATATCCAACAGTACCCCCAAATAGAAAACTCAATCCATGCTTGCTCATTAACTAGAACACTTTGCCCCTTGTTTAGCCATGTGAATTTATAAGGATTGTTGTGAGGTACCTTGGGAAGATTTAGTATCTTCACTGCCTCTTCTACTATGATGTTGTCTATAGAGCCAGAGTCAACAATCACCTTACACACCTTTCCCAAGACCTTACATTTCACTCTAAAGAGTTCTCTTCTCTGGCTTGGTTCTTCCTTTGCTGGTTGCCTAATGAGAACCCTCCTAAACATTAGATTCTCACCCATTTTTTATTCAATATGGCTAACCTATGGTGACTTGACACTTGAAATGTCTTCTTGAGTGTAGGCCACTCTCTTCTCTATATTTGAAGAAGATGCCTTATCTGGGCACCTATAAGTTGGATGTCCCATTTTTCCACAATAGTGGCATTTCATGCTAGCAAAATATGAACTGCTCCTTCCTGCACTTCTACCTCTATTGTAGCTTCCTTGGTTGCCTCTACCTCTACCTCTACCAAAACTTCCTCTAAAAGATGACTCCCCACCATGTTCTGTTGTCTTGGTTTCTCCTTGAATTTTATGTTCAGTCCCTCTACCTTGATAGCTTCCTCTATGTCCTCTTTGATCCCTTCCTCTAACTCTACTCTTGGAGGTTTGATCTTGTTTCCTTCTGCTCTTGTCTTCAATCTTAATAGCCAATTGGTAACATTGGTGCACTATCTTGGGACTGAGAAGAGTCATCTTGACACATGTCAAGGATGGGAGATCCAATGAAGGATAGTCCAACCTTGTAGCTTTAGAACAACACATCAGAATAACACAACAAGATAATTGTTTCAAAACATATTTTCCATTAACATGCCCGACTGTAAGGCCTTTTGTGTTAGGGCCAATTACAATCAGAAACAATTCTGCAAGTTCGACAAAGATCCAATACAACTCTAGCTAGTTCAGTTTTGAAAATAATCAGCAACTGATGGAAACCCTAAGGAAGATTTGAACTTGTGCTCGCAAGCCACCAAGAAATCTCCTTGTCTCCAAGCATGCAAACCACTAGCTCTGCTATTACAACTATCAGATAACAATCCGATCTGCAAGATCTCACAAGATCTTTTCCAAAACTTCACTTATCTACTACCTTAGATTTGCTTTCAGAACTTCCCCTCCTGAATCATGCCTAGATCTCCTATCTGCTGCCTAAAAGAACTACCCAAACATCCTATAAATACTAATCATCAGCTACAAGTCAGTTAGATGAAACCATTAACTCCTCCAGAAAAATATTAAATGCAATACAAGTTGACTCTCCAATAGCCTTACAATTATTAAATTCAACATGTTGGCCTCCAGATCCACATAGGAGAATCCAGCAAAAGCTACCAATATTAAATACACCAAGTCGGCCAAGCAAATCTTCAAGAACTCCAGTCAGTAAACCATAACTACCAAGCGCCAAAGAAACAACCAAGCACTAGAGAAACAACTGAGCAACATAGGAATTACTGAGCACCAGTTCCACCAAGCACAAGAAGTCTCATCGAGTTCCTTCAATGACTGAGCTTCCTTCAATAACCAAGACCATCGGTTAAGGCTACAACCGAGTAACACCAGCCAAGTAACACACCACCATGTAGATTCACTAAGGACCCAAGAATGCCCCTGCATCAAACACCCCAGGTTTGAAAAGATGTTCATATGTGAGAAGAACATCTTTCAGGATTCAACACATAAACCCCGAAGTGGTTCTTCACATACAAATCCTCCACCTTTTCACTTTGTATACTCTTCCACTTCAGCTTCCTCTATCTCTTCAAGTCTTTCCTTGCAAACACATAGTTCTATTCTCTAAACTAATCATTCATTCTCTTAGGATCTACCAACTCAACTCGGCTACCAATACTCAGACTTCTCCTACCAAGTGTTGTATCCAGCAAAGGCATCAGGGAAAACTTCCTATCATCCTTCTCAACAGTAAACACATTCTTCACATAATCATACATAGCTCTCCAATTATATTGCCAAGGTCTACCAAGAAATATATGACAACTATTCATCTCCACAATATCACATAACACAAGATCTTTATACTGGCTAATCTGAGCATCAATAAAGCATTGTTCTCTTACTTCTAGAGCATGATCATCTTGCAACTAGCCAATCCTATAAGGATGTGGATTTCTCATTCTATTCAAACCAAGTTTCTGAACCATGTCCTTAGCAATAAGGTTATTAGTACTACCACTATCAACAATAACATCATAAAGTTTACCTCTAGACTTGCACCGAGTCCTGAACAAGTTACTCCTCTGACAATGTTCCTCCTTTGTACTGAGCAATGTTTTCTGAATCAGCAATTTCTCAGATTCAGGTTCATTCTCAACATTTTCATTCACCACAATAGTTTTTTAGCCACCAAGCTTCTTCTATGTACACTCAAAAGAAATGGTGTCCTTCTTCACCATAGTTATAGAAAGTACCCTTAAAGATAACTCTACCCATCTTCTTCTTCGGTTCTACAGGTTTATGTTCATCTTTTGCAATCATCAGTTTATCCTTCACCGAGTGATCAATATTTTCCTTTCCTCAGGGATTACTATGTTGTTTCCTCTTCAACTTATCTTCTACCTTCAGAGCATACTGATAAGCATCTTCAATAGAATCAATCTTCATCATACCAAGCTCATCCTAAATATTGAATCTCAGACCATTCACATACCAAGTTACCTTTTCCTTACCAAGTTCTCTGTGTCCAGACTGAATAGTAAGTTTGTAGAACTCCTCGGTATAATCTTCAATAGTCAAATCCTTCTGTTTTAGATTCTACAACTTCTTAAACAAGTCAAGCTCATAGTGAAAATGTATGAACTTATCTTTCAACTTAGTCACCATCAACCTCCACCGATTGATCTTCATTTCACCATCATCTTCTCTATCTCTTTGTAATTCTTTCCACCAAAGAGCAACATGTCCTTTCAATTTTGTCTATGCTAATCTCACTCGAAGAGGATCTTAAATTTCTTCTAGCTCAAAGAAATCTTCAAGTTCACCAATACAGTCAACAAATTCTCAGGTTTCAAAGTACCAGAGAAAGTAGAAATTTCTATTCGGTAACTATTACTTAACCAAGCTCCAGATCTATGCAACCGAGTAGTTCTGTCTTCACTAGATCTATCCCTCCGGTCATCACCACTAGATCTAGTAGCTTCAAAGTCTTTAGTAGCTTCCTCATAACCATCTTTAGTACCAACATTCCAAGGTACACCAACAACAACTCTCATGATCTCAACGACCATGTCATTCTTCATCAACTCAATCTCTGATCTAAAATCAGATTTCACCTTCTCTGTAATCCTAGATTCCATAGTATCACAGAGATCCATAATTACTCTAGGGTCCAATCTTCTTAGAGGCATCCTTAAAGATAAGAGAAACCCTCAACAACAGACCCTACACCGACCACCTTGTGACAACCTCCAAGTTGTATGCAAGTCAGATTGCAACTTGCCACCTCGCACAAACAACTAGAGCAAGATTCCACAAGTTTAGTACTATGAATCTGCAACTCAGATCATACGATCTCTTCACCCACAAGATCAACTTCACAAGATTAGCCTTGCTAGGTCAACCTTCACTCCACAAGATCAACTCATCTCTAATACCACCTGACACAGGTCAAGGACGGTGAATCCAATGAAGGATAGTCTAACCTTGCAGCTTTAGAACAACACAATAGAATAACACAATAAGATAATTATTTTAAAACATATTTTCCATTAACATGCCCAGCTATAAGGCCTTTTGAGTTAGGGCTAATTACAATAAAAAACAATTCTACAAGATCAACAAAGATCCAATACAAATCTAGCTAGTTCAGTTCTGAAAACTATCAGCAACTAATGGAAACCCTAAGGTAGATCTAAACTTGTGCTTGCAAGCCACCAAGCAATCTCCTTGTCTCCAAGCATGAAAACCATTAGCTCTGCTATTACAACTATCATATAACAATTTGATCTATAAGATATTGCAAGATCTTTTCCACAAATTCACTTATCTACTACCTTAGATCTTCTTTCAAAACTTCCCCTCCCAAATCATGCCCAGAAGAAATCCAGTCGGTAAACAAGAACTACCAAGTGCCAGAGAAACAACCAACCGAGCCAAGAAACACATGCATTACCAAGCACTAGTTCCACCGATCACAAGAAGTCTCACCAAGTTCCTTCAGTGACTGAGCTTCCTTCAATAACTAAGACCATCGGTTAAGGCTGCAATCGAGTAACACCGGCCAAGTAACACACCACCGTGCAAATTCACCAAGGACCCAAGAATGCCCTTGCATCACATCTCCCCTTGAATAATCCATTTCAAGCCATTCAAATGCCTGGCTACCTTAATGCTCTCATCTTCTACTACATTGGACCTCATGCAAAGTTTTTGAAATTCCTCTGTATAGGAACTCAGATCAAGGTCCTTTTGTCTCAAACTCCATCTCTTTTTATGTGGTTGAATCTCATAATCATCTGGCATATAGGCTTCTCTTATCTTATTCACCATGCCATTTTAAGAAGAGATTGGATTCTTCCGATCCTTTTCTCTCTCGGTTTGAATGAATTTCCACCATGTTAAAGCAGAGCCTCTCAGCCTAGATTTGGCCACTCTTACCTTTTGTGCCTCATTGATTCCATTACACTCAAAGTGATTTTCCATGCCCTCTATCCAATCCATGACTAGATTGGCCTTCTTCTTACCACTAAATAATGGTATTCCTTCTAAAGCTTTCCCATTCATGGTTTTCAATGCTTTTAAGAGTGCTTCTTCAAGAAATATGGGGTTTAGTTCTAGAGTTTTTTCCTCCTCAGGGATCTCCTTCTCCTTTGTCTCTCTCCAATCTAGTTTGTCACTAACTTCCTTATGTACACACAAAAGTAGTGTACTTCTATGAATCCTTACAATCAAGAATAATCAAGAATGAGGTCTAAAAAATTGATCCATAGCTCTTTATGTATGGAGTTGCAAGATGTAGAGTTGCTCTCAGCTAGAGCTATGAAGCTAATGACCTTGCTAGTCAACCACACAATGAGAGATTCAAGTGAAGACAAGGGCAAGAGTGCCAATATCCCCAAAGAATCAAATGGAAATGCAATACAAGTAAACTAAGAATGAAGATGCAAGCTAAGCTAAATGATAACAATGCAATGCTTGAAAGGAAATTTAATCTATGAAAGAAAAATGAAAACTATACTATGAAAAGGAAATTGCAAGTGTTACAATCTCTCCTAATTAAGCTAGATGAGATTAATCTATTGCATAAAAGAAATCTAAGCTATGAATGCCATGATTATGCAACTATGAAAGAAAACTAAATGAGGTGCAACAACAATGTCTTCAAAGCTTGAATGCAAGAATGTCTTCAAAGAGCTCCAAATGACTTAGAAAACCTGTAGCATAACATTAGCATAAAACATGAATGGATCTCAAATGAGGAGGAGAGCTCTTCTTTTATAGGAAATAAAAAAGGAATGGACCCTGGAGATTAAGAGGCAAAAGATTTAATCAACAGTGGAGCATCAAAGAGGAGCAATCCATGTGCACAAATATCCTCTAATGAGAAAATAAGAGTTGACTTTTGTGTCCATATAAGACAAAAAATATTTTTTCTTCTTTTTATAAAATAAGAATAATGCTTTATTTGTGCAACTTAGGATAAGAGGAAAAGTGGGGGCTTTTTATTTATAAAAAGGGGAGGAAATATTCCTTTTAAATAAATAAAGACTTTAGGATAAAATCGTTAGCCCAAGAAATAATAAAAAATGATGAAAATGATTTGATCAAGGAAATTGATATAATTGATGAAGTGTTAATTTTTGAAAATCTTGATTCAGAGATTTGATAAATTGAGAAATGGGGCCCAAAGTCTAGGCGACCATTTTAGGGTGCATACATTTTCCCCTCTTCGACTAATGTGTGATCGATCTAGGAACAAATGTAGTCAAAGAAGAATTGAAATGTGAGATCGATCTGGGATCACAAAACAACTCAGATGTGAGGTCGATTTGGGATCACACCTAGACAAACATAGACAAAGGCCTTTGAACATGAGGTCGATTCAGGATCACATTCAAAGTAAGATAAGAATCTCAAATTTAAGCAAAAGCTCACAAAAGATGTCTGAATCAAGAGAATCAAGAGAATCAAGGATGATAATCCCATAGATACTGCCCCCTCGGAATCGAAATCGAAATCAGGTAGAGGAGAACAAAAAATTGATGATACCTACCATATCAATAATACCTAGCATATTGATAATACCTACCATATCTATGGGATGAGAATCCCATAGATACTCGATGATTCTTCCCGGGGCGACAGACTTCAAAACCTGCAAGCGATAGAACACAGCAAAGAGGGTGACAGTTTTCACCAAAAAGAGCGACACTATTAACCGGTGAAGTGTCGCACTATCATACAGTAGACTGCCACACAAAACTGGTGAAAAGTGTCACACGACACTCTGAGACAGAAAAACCAAAGATCGAAAACATCACTAAAAATTGACAAAAAATTAGCGAAAATTGACAAAAATGTAGAAAATGAAGGGACAAAGCTAATGTCTTGCCCCACGGTGGGCACCAAAAATGTACACACAAAAGTAGTACACTTCTATGAATCCTTACAATCAATAACACTCAAGAATGAGGTCTCAAAAATTGATCCATATCTCTCTATGTATGGAGTTGGAAGATGTAGAGTTGCTCTCAGCTAGAGCTATGAAGCTAATGACCTTTCTAGTCAACCACACAATGAGAGATTTAAGTGAAGACAAATGAAAGAGTGCCAATATCCCCAAAGAATCAAATGGAAATGTAATGCAAGTAAACTAAGAATGAAGATGCAAGCTAAGCTAAATGATAACAATGCAATGCTTGAAAGGAAATTTAATCTATGAAAGAAAAATGCAAACTATACTATGAAAAGAAAATTGAAAGTGTTACAATCTCTCCTAATTAAGCTAGATGAGATTAATCTATTGCATAAAAGAAATATAAGCTATGAATGCCATGATTATGCAACTATGAAAGCAAATTAAATGAGATGCAACAACAATGTCTTCAAAGCTTAAATGCAAGAATGTCTTCAAAGAGCTCCAAATGACTTAGAAAACCTGTAGCATAACATTAGCATAAAACATGAATGGATCTCAAATGAGGAGGAGGACTCTTCTTTTATAGGAAATAAAAAGGAATGGACCATGGAGATTAAGAGGCAAAAGATTTAATCAACAGTGGAGCATCAAAGAGAAGCAATCCATGTGCAAAAATATCCTCCAATGAGAAAATAAGAGTTGACTTTTGTGTCCATATAAGACAAAAAATATTTTTTCTTCTTTTTATAAAATAAGAATAATGCTTTATTTGTGCAACTTAGGATAAGAGGAAAAGTGGGGGCTTTTTATTTATAAAAAGGGGAGGAAATATTCCTTTTAAATAAATAAAGACTTTAAGATAAAATGGTTAGCCCAAGAAATAATAAAAAATGATGAAAATGATTTGATCAAGGAAATTGATATAATTGATAAAATGTTAATTTTTGAAAATCTTGATTCAGGAATTTGATAAATTAAGAAATGGGGCCCAAAGTCTAGGCGACCATTTTAGGGTGCATACATTTGCCCCTCTTTGACTAATGTGTGATCGATTTGGGAACATATGTAGTCAAAGAAGAATTGAAATGTGAGATCGATCTGGGATCACAAAACAACTCAAATGTGAGGTCGATTCAGGATCACACCTGGACAAACATAGACAAAGGCCTTTGAATATGAGGTCGATTCGAGATCACATTCAAAGTAAGAAATAAGAATCTCAAATTTGAGAAAAAGCTCACAAAAGATGTCTGAATCAAGAGAATCAAGAGAATCAGGGATGAGAATCCCATAGATATTGCTCCCTCAGAATCAAAATTGAAATCAGGTAGAGGAGAACAGTAAAGCGATAATAGCTACCATATCAATAATACCTACCATATCGATAATACCTACCATATCGATAATACCTACCATATCTATGGGATGAGAATCCCATAGATACTCGATAATTCTTCCCGGGGCAACAAACTTCAAAACTTGTAGGCGACAGAACACAGCAAAGAGGGCGACAGTTTCCGCAAAAAAGAGCGACACTATTAACCGGTGAAGTGTCACACTGTTATACAGTAGACTATCGCATGAAACTGGTGAAAAGTGTCACACGACACTCTAAGATAGAAAAATTAAAGACCGAAAACAATGCTAAAAATTGATAAAAAATTAGCGAAAATTGATGAAAATATAGAAAATGAAGGGACAAAGCTAATGTCTTGCCCCATGGTGGGCACCAGAAATGTACACATAAAAGTAGTGCATTTTTATGAATCCTTACAATCAAGAACACTCAAGAATGAGGTCTCAAAAATTGATCCATAGCTCTCTATGTATGGAGTTGCAAGATGTAAAGTTACTCTCAACTAGAGCTATGAAGCTAATGACCTTTCTAGTCAACCACACAATGAGAGATTCAAGTGAAGACAAGGGAAAGAGTGCCAATATCCCCAAAGAATCAAATGGAAATGCAATACAAGTAAACTAAGAATGAAGATGCAAGCTAAGCGAAATGATAACAATGTAATGCTTGAAAGAAAATTTAATCTATGAAAGAAAAATGCAAACTATACTATGAAAAGGAAATTGCAAGTGTTACAATCTCTCCTAATTAAGCTAGATGAAATTAATCTATTGCATAAAAGAAATCTAAGCTATGAATGCCATGATTATGCAACTATGAAAGCAAACTAAATGAGATGCAACAACAATGTCTTCAAAGCTTGAATGCAAAAATTTCTTCAGAGAGCTCCAAATGACTTAGAAAACTTGCAACATAACATTAGCATAGAACATGAATGGATCTCAAATGAGGAGGATAGCTCTTCTTTTATAGGAAATAAAAAGGAATGGACCATGGAGATTAAGAGGCAAAAGATTTAATCAAAAGTGGAGCATTAAAAAGGAGCAATCCATGTGCACAAATATCATCCAATGAGAAAATAAGTGTTGACTTTTGTGTCCATATAAGACAAAAAGTATTTTTTCTTCTTTTTATAAAATAAGAATAATGCTTTATTTGTGCAACTTAGGATAAGAGGAAAAGTGGGGGCTTTTTATTTATAAAAAGGGGAGGAAATATTCCTTTTAAATAAATAAAGACTTTAGGATAAAATGGTTAGCCCAAGAAATAATCGAAAATGATGAAAAAAGATTTGATCAAGGGAATTGATATAATTGATAAAATGTTAATTTTTGAAAATCTTGATTCAGGGATTTGATAAATTGAGAAATGGGGCCCAAAGTCTAGGTGACCATTTTAGGGTGCATACATTTGCCCCTCTTTGACTAATGTGCGATCGATCTGAGAACACATGTAGTCAAAGAAGAATTGAAATGTGAGATCGATATGGGATCACAAAACAACTTAGATGTGAGGTCGATTCGGGATCACACCTGGACAAACATAGACAAAGGCCTTTGAACATGAGGTCAATTCGGGATCACATTCAAAGTAAGAGATAAGAATCTTAAATTTGAGCAAAAGATCACAAAAGATGTCTGAATCAAGAGAATAGAGAGAATCAGGGATGAGAATCCCATAGATACTACCCCCTCGGAATCAAAATCAAAATCAGGTAGAGGAGAACAACAAATCGATAATACCTACCATATCAATAATACCTACCATATCAATAATATCTACCATATCTATGGGATGAGAATCCCATAGATACTCGACAATTCTTCCTGGGGTGACAGACTTCAAAACATGTAGGCAACAGAACACAGCAAAGATGGTGACAGTTTCCGCCAAAAAGAGCGACACTATTAACCAGTGAAGTGTCGCACTGTCATATAGAAAAATGTCACATGAAACTAGTGAAAAGTGTCACACGACACTTTGAGATAGAAAAACCAAAGATTGAAAATAACGCTAAAAATTGACAAAAAATTAGCGAAAATTGACGAAAATGTAGAAAATGAAGGGACAAAGCTAATGTCTTGCCCCACGGTGGGCACCAGAAATGTACACACAAAAGTAGTACACTTTTATGAATCTTTACAATCAAGAACACTCAAGAATGAGGTCTCAAAAATCAATTCATAGCTCTCTATGTATGGAGTTGCAAGATGTAGAGTTTCTCTCAGCTAGAGCTATGAAGCTAATGACCTTCCTAGTCAACCACACAATGAGAGATTCAAGTGAAGACAAGGGCAAGAGTGCCAATATCCCCAAAGAATCAAATAGAAATGTAATGCAAGTAAACTAAGAATGCAGATGCAAGCTAAGCTAAATGATAACAATGCAATGCTTGAGAAGAAATTTAATCTATGAAAAAAAATGCAAACTATACTATGAAAAGGAAATTGCAAGTGTTACAATCTCTCCTAATTAAGCTAGATGAGATTAATCTATTGTATAAAAAAAATCTAAGCTATTAATGCCATGATTATGCAACTATGAAAGCAAACTAAATGAGATGCAACAACAATGTCTTCAAAGCTTGAATGCAAGAATGTCTTCAAAGAGCTCCAAATGACTTAGAAAACCTGCAGCATAATATTAGCATAAAACATGAATGGATCTCAAATGAGGAGGAGAGCTCTTCTTTTATAGGAAATAAAAAAGAATGGACCATGGAGATTAAGAGGCAAAAGATTTAATCAATGGTGGAGCATCAAAGAGGAGCAATCCACGTGCACAAATATCCTCCAATGAGAAAATAAGAGTTGACTTTTGTGTCCATATAAGACAAAAAGTATTTTTTCTTCTTTTTATAAAATAAGAATAATGCTTTATTTGTGCAACTTAGGATAAGAGGAAAAGTGGGGGCTTTTTATTTATAAAAAGGGGAGGAAATATTCCTTTTAAATAAATAAAGACTTTAGGATAAAATGGTTAGCCCAAGAAATAATCGAAAATGATGAAAAAAGATTTGATCAAGGAAATTGATATAATTGATAAAATGTTAATTTTTGAAAATCTTGATTCAGGGATTTGATAAATTGAGAAATGGGGCCCAAAGTTTAGGCGACCATTTTAGGGTGCATACATTTTTCCCTCTTTAACTAATGTGTGATCGATCCAGGAACACATGTAGTCAAAGAAGAATTGAAATGTGAGATCGATCTAGGATCACAAAACAACTCAGATGTGAGGTTGATTCAGGATCACACTGGGACAAACATAGACAAAGGCCTTTGAACATGAGGTCGATTCGGGATCACATTCAAAGTAAGAGATAAGAATCTCAAATTTGAGCAAAAGCTCACAAAAGATGTCTGAATCAAGAGAATCAAGAGAATTAGGGATGAGAATCCCATAGATACTGCCCCCTCGGAATCGAAATCAAAATCAAGTAGAGGAGAACAACAAATCGATAATACCTACCATATCAATAATACCTACCATATCGATAATACCTACCATATCTATGGGATGATAATCCCATAGATACTCGACAATTCTTCTCGGGCCGACAGACTTCAAAACTTGCAGGTGACAAAACACAACAAAGAGGGCAATAGTTTCCGCCAAAATGAGCGACACTATTAACCGGTGAAGTGTTGCACTGTCATACAGCAAACTGTCACATGAAACTAGTGAAAAGTGTCACACAACACTGAGATAGAAAAACCAAAGATCGAAAATAACGCTAAAAATTGACAAAAAATTAGCGAAATTGACAAAAATATAGAAAATGAAGGGACAAAGCTAATGTCTTGCCCCACGGTGGGCACCAGAAATGTACACACAAAAGTAGTGCACTTTTATGAATCCTTACAATCAAGAACACTCAAGAATGAGGTCTCAAAAATCAATTCATAACTCTCTATGTATGGAGTTGCAAGATGTAGAGTTGCTCTCAGCTAGAGCTATGAAGCTAATGACCTTGCTAGTCAACCACACAATGAGAGATTCAAGTGAAGACAAGGGCAAGAGTGCCAATATCCCCAAAGAATCAAATGGAAATGCAATACAAGTAAACTAAGAATGAAGATGCAAGCTAAGCTAAATGATAACAATGCAATGCTTGAAAGGAAATTTAATCTATGAAAAAAAAATGCAAACTATACTATGAAAAGGAAATTGCAAGTGTTACAATCTCTCCTAATTAAGCTAGATGAGATTAATCTATTGCATAAAAGAAATCTAAGCTATGAATGCCATGATTATGCAACTATGAAAGAAAACTAAATGAGATGCAACAACAATGTCTTCAAAGCTTGAATGCAAGAATGTCTTCAAAGAGCTCCAAATGACTTAGAAAACCTGCAGCATAACATTAGCATAAAACATGAATGGATCTCAAATGAGGAGGAGAGCTCTTCTTTTATAGGAAATAAAAAGGAATGGATCATGGAGATTAAGAGGCAAAAGATTTAATCAACAGTGGAGCATCAAAGAGGAGCAATCCATGTGCACAAATATCCTCCAATGAAAAAATAAGAGTTGACTTTTGTGTCCATATAAGACAAAAAGTATTTTTTCTTCTTTTTATAAAATAAGAATAATGCTTTATTTGTGCAACTTAGGATAAGAGGAAAAGTGGGGGCTTTTTATTTATAAAAAGGGGAGGAAATATTCCTTTTAAATAAATAAAGACTTTAGGATAAAATGGTTAGCCCAAGAAATAATCGAAAATGATGAAAATGATTTGATCAAGGAAATTGATATAATTGATAAAATGTTAATTTTTGAAAATCTTGATTCAGGAATTTGATAAATTAAGAAATGAGACCTAAAGTCTAGGCAACCATTTTAGGGTGCATACACCTTAGTCTTCAATTGTACTTCACCCAATGCTTGTTCCAATTGGGCTATCTTTTCCCTTAACATGCTATTGTCTAGTTCTTGGTCCTCAACTTTCTTGGCTAACTCCACATTGGTCGCCATGATTGAAGACCCATTGGATTCACACTCTAACATGCACTATGCAATCCCAAAAAATTTTGGGGCTCTGATACCAATCTGATAGGGAGGTTGGGAAGAGCTAGTCACAAGCCCTTGCTTAGGTTTGTAATACCTCAAAAATGGGCTATAAGTTCATTAATCTCCTACATCTTCAATATCGAACCAAATCGACATCAAAGTCCTAATCTAAGGCACATCTAAACATCATCGAATCATAATTGATTATCTTAAATTTTGCGTCGGAAAATATTCCTAGTAATATTCCTAATTATCTTAATTATCTTTAATTTAATGATTATTTGACAATAAATCACATTTATCCTAAGTTTGATTAATTGAATATTTTCATATTTAATTAATTAGATTTAATATTTGCCACTTAATTGTTTAATTAAATTTAATTCTATCTATTATTAATTGTATTATTTAATTTTGACAATAGATCAAAATTCCTATCTTTAATTGATTAAATTCTTATTTAATTAATTAAAACATGTTGTCATTATTTAATAATATAATTTTTAATAAAAGTTTGGTAAAATAGTTAATTAACCCATAAATTAATTATTTTATTTTAAAAATCAGTTGAGTTGAGGATAAATCACTTTATTTATTTATTTAATTCTTAATTATTATGCATATTCAAAAGAAACAGTTAAACTCCAAATCAGAAAATCAATGCAAGTTATTGACTTTTTGGAACTCAACATCCTTTTGGAGTTCAAAAAGATGATCTAAACTCTAATTTGAGTTAATTAGCTGTTTTTGCATGTTTTTGCATGATTTTGAGAATTAACTATCTTTCATGATCAGATAACTCAAAAATCAAGATGAGTTAATTTGAGTGATTTATGGCTTTTCCCATGCACCTCCAAAGCCCTAGATTTCTATAAATTAAGGCTTTAGCTCTTCACAAATCATCTCATATTTTTGCACAATCACGCTGGAGAATTGGAATTGAAGAATCAAAGCTCTTGCGAATCGACATCTTTGTGAGATCAATCTTATTTTTGCATTCATATTTCATATCATTGTTAGATTAGCATAGCATATCAGTTTTCATATAGATTAATTTCATATCAGTTTTTCATTCATTCTTACAGCATAGAAAAATCCAAAAAAATAGCTTAATTGCATTTATTTCATATCCATCTTTTGCATTCAAATCCTTCATTTAGGTGTCGTCTAGGTCACTGATCTTGATTACAATCTGAGAACATCAATCTTGCACCTATTAGAAGGCAGTAAATCGCTTGGTTAGATTAGATTTTAATTTTGCACGATTTTGATTATCACTAACCTCTAATTTTTTACTGAGTGTTGTGTCTACAGATCAGGTACAATTTTTACACACACATTTCTAGTGCCCACCATGGGGCAACCCACCTTTGCATGCTGGTTTTGATTTTTTGGGGAGCTAAAACCCCAAAGTTTTAAAGATTTAATTTTATCTCCCAAACGGCTTGGAATTTTGGTCTAAAATTTTTTTTGCATGTTGGTGACATGTCAGGGAAGCTATAGTAAAAAATTTAGAATTTTATAAGATGTTTTAAATTTTTAATAATTTTTTCTTGAAATTCTGAAAAAAATTAATATCTGACGCAAATCAGCATATTTTTTAGAAATTTTTGTATTTTTGGAAAGCTCTTTAAATTTTACAAGGGGTCCATTCTTTTTGTTTTAAATTTGGACATGATATCATAGCTCAAATAGTCAATTTATAAAAACTAGTCTATTTTAATAAAATGGGTCTCTAGGGCACAAATGAAGAGATTTTTCTAAAATTTTTGCATTTTTGGAAAGTTCTCTATTTTTTAGTAGGGGTCTCTATTCTAAATTTCTATTTTTGTGGCAAAAATCATATCAAAAAAATTAGATCTTGTTGACTAGGTCAAATGCAGCAAAAAAAATAAAGTTTTGTGATGGGTATGCACTTATTTTTTTTACATGGTTCAATGAATGATATGAGTTGTCATTTGGGTTAATTTCTGGTTATTATTACTGATAATAATTGATTTTTAGAGCTAACCCTATGGTTTTCATAAGTTGAATATATTTTGCATATCTTGTTTGCTTGTTTGCTTGTTGGAGAGTTCGTCACTTGCTTGCATGGAAAAGCTCAACAAAAATTGCTAAAAATCAAGTAAAATCTACTAAGTGTGTTGCAAGGATCCCACGTATTCTCCTTCATCTAATAATATTTTGATTTGGGACTTAAAATAAATCTCTTATGTGTCAAGCTTGTGTGCATCTTTTCATGCTTTTGATCTATTTCTACACACTTGCATAATTGATACTAGGTTGTGAACCCTTAAGAATTCATTAAGTAGTCTTAGAATACTTGTGATTGATCTTAATTGCTATCTTGGGTTATTGGACTCGCTAATCTGCTGGCCCCTCATTTTCGCCCCGTGGTTGCAATCTCAGCGCCATAAAGGGGAGGGGTCAACAGGACAGAAGCGTTAAGTGTTCCACTTGGCAACCCTTTTGTGCTTTTAGGAACTCTCTTATTTTCTAAGTTGAGGACTCATTTTCAGCTTGTGTGAGGTGTTAAGTGTTCCACCTTGTGGACTCATCTCATATTCACTTTAAGCGTTAAGTGTGCCTCTTTCTACTTTTTGGGTACTTTTGGTAGATTTGCTTTCGGGAATATATCTGTGCTCACATAGTAATTAGGCCCTATGAACACTATTCGTGATTCTTGAAAGATTGGATTCCCAGTGAAATCCTTCTTGACGACAGAATCCTTGTAGGTAGGGAGGATACTTAGTGCGTTTCACATTCAACTTGGTTAGTGCATCTTCTCTTATTGATCGACACATTCTCTCTCCGGAGAGGTTGATAGATCATGTAGGGTTGATATCATGAGCTTTGGTGAATCAAAATTGGTTAGTGTGTCTTCTCTTATTGATTGATACATTCTCTCCCCGGAGAGGTTGATAGATCACGTAGAGTTGATATCACAGACCTTGGTGGAACAAAACTTTGTCTTAGCGTGTCAGATTAATCTGCTTGCTTTGTTTGGGTTAAAAGTGAAAAGGTGTCAAAAACTTTGGATCTGGAGCCAAGTCCCCTTGTGGTATAAATTTGTGAGTCACCTTTAGAGAGGGTTAACCATAGCGGACAATCCCTTCACAGGGCAAACTGCGTTGACGGAACCTCAAGCGGTAATAGCCATTTTTGCCATGGTAGTGATAGCCGCTATATAAATGTCCTTGTGGAAAAAATCTTCACGGGTATGGTTCATTGTTGGGTTGTCAGATCTCCCTAGCAGCTCTTGAAGATTAAGTTCTCAGACTGTGTCAAAACCCTGGTGCGCCGGGATTGGAGTTCACCCCTTTGAATTATAAAAGTTGCAGAGTCAAACCATTACTAAAAACCCTGGAGAGGCCAATTTTTCATTCTCAGGTATATGTGTGTTATTGCAAAACTTTTTAGAACATACACAGTTAGTACTCTCAGGGATTAGCACAATTTGGTCACTTGATTGTTCATGCGCAAGGTTTCTTTTGCCCTTGTTCATTATTTTCAGACGTGCTTGGAATCACTTGCTTGCTGTTCTGCGTGCTTATTTATCTACTTGGCTATTAAAAATGATCAAATCTGGTATAACCTTCAAAATCTGGATAGTAAAATTTGCAAACAATCCAGAACTGAAGACCTTAAATTTTGCAAAAATTGACGTAAAATCTTTCTGGACTCAAAAGTCATTTCAGGAAGTCAAAAGTCGTATGAGTTTTGTCAAGTGTCATTTCAATATTACCCAACTATCGTATGAGTTTAGCAACTGTCGTTTCATAGACTACCCAGTGTCGTACGAGTCTGCAGAGTGTCGTTTGGAAAAATTTGAGAGAGTTGTCAGAAATTGTCAAATTGCAAGATATCCAATATTTCCAGCCTAGTTCCAGAATCTGTCAAAAATATCATTCTGTCAGGAATAGAGCAATAGATATTGAGAATCAGTACACATGTCTCAAAGAATTAGTACACAAGAGGAAGAAGCTCTAATCACCGCTATGATGAAGCAGCTACAAGCTATGCAAGTCCAACTTGACAAACTTGAGAAAGAGAAGGAATCTAAAAAGTTCTCCATGGAATCTCTATACTCTTTTCCATTTGATAAAGACTTGTACATGTCACCATGCCCCCAGAAAAAATTTGAGCAATATGATACCTCTTCCATGGAGAGTGACACATCTAGCTTTGGAGACTATGATGACTATGACGATAGATAATGTAATGATACCTATGACACCTCTGTTCCTAAGAGTCCTCATCATCCATTCCTGCTTACTACAAATGGGCCGTCACATTGGATAGATTGTGAGGGTGATCCATATGATTCTGATTATGAAAGAGACTTTGATAATTTCTATGCACAATACCTAGATGATCCATCTATTTCACTTGAGGAAGAGAAAGTTTACCACGCTGATTATAAACATGCATACTATAAGGATCTCTCCTCTAAGAACTCTCAGGCTAAAAATAAAGATTACACTCTCAAGCAAGATCATGTTAATGTTGGACCTTTGTCTTGTGATGGTTCCCTTCCATCCCCTACTTCCTCCAATACCCATACATTTCCTAAAGCTTCTGAGTCTTTCAAATCTTTCACAGAACCTTCATCTGATACAAGCCCTGATACTTTTCATGCAGTTCCTTATAGTTATCCTCTAGGGCTACCTCTTAAAGAAACTCAAGCTAACCTTCACTTGGTTGCTAATACTTTCAATAATGCTAAACCTAAAGAGCCTAAGCCTTCATATGCTATAATCCCTACTTTAGCTAGTCCTCCACCATCTCTTCCAAAGTCATCCATACAATCCCAACATGCTTCATTGTCCTTAGAAGTGGCTCCATGTCAAGAAGACTCTAAAAATGATGAAGAAAAGAACATAAAGAAAGATCAAGATCAAGAACCCTCCATGTCATCCACTCCTTTTCCCGATGTCTCTTATCCACTTCATGGTTCTTTTGATCCTGTACACCCTTTTTCATGCATTCCACTATGTCTTACATCTTCTCCTAAACAAGATCAAGCTACTACTTCCAATGTTAAGCCTATTGAAAAATAAGAGAAAAATTATGCGCTTATGCTATCCGAAGATCCTTGTCAAGATCAAAGTCTTTCATCTTCTTTTTCTACCACTCCATGTTCACTTCCACATTCTACTCTTCCTGAGTCTTTGCAAGCTTTGAACAATCCTATCAAAGAAGGTGCTCATATTCAAGATGTCCATGATTCTATTGAAAATTATAATTCTCACTCTAAAGATGCTGATATCCTTGGTTGTCATATAGATGCTGATGAACTTATTGATTATCCTTTTGTGTCTTCCACTTCCATCCTTGGACCTCTTCCACCACTACTAAGAGCTTCATGTCTGCCTTCCATCTTGGGTCCTTATGTCCCTTCACTTTCCCCTCCTAACTCTCCTAATTTGCCATCCATCTTAGGTCCTTACATACATCCATCTCCTATCTTTCCTCAAGATCAACATAGATGCATACCCTTGAATCCTTTTCATCCACCCACCCATCTAAACCAGTCATATCCTCCTTCTTCCACAAGTCCCAAGTCTTTTGGAAGTAACTTGAATGTTCAATACAAGAAAAAGAAGCAATACAAGAATCCATCAAAAAAAGAAGATCACCATGTCTCCTCTAATAGACATGGAAATATAAAGTCAAAAGAGATATCTAAGAAAAAAACTACAAGACAAGTATGGGTTCCAAAATCCATCATTCAAGATATTCTCTCTAAATTACCAAAAAGAAATGAAAAGCCTATGGCTATATGGATTCCAAAGTCTCTCTTGAAAGAGTCTGGTGTTGAACAAAAGGTGAAATTGACATTCAAGCTTCCAAAGGCTTCCACTACATCTCCTTCCAAAAATATTCTTCCATTTCATGCGCCCAAACCTCAACCTCTGCTATCCATTCACCATATTCCTTCACGTATTCCTTCATTCACGTTTCCTCCACTCTCTCGCCACCCTTCAAAGTGTGTGTTTACATTGATTTTGCCTTCCTTTCCATCTACTCTTTCACAATCCTTCCATTCATTAACCTTCTACCTTCTATCCTTTTTCCTCATTTGCCTATTCCTCCTATCTTCCAACCTCACTCACTTTACATAAAACCCTATCCTCCATTTTTTTCTTCCATGTTCCTTTCCCTATCAGCATCTTTGAGCATATCATTTTGAATCCTTGGCATATCATGGTTTATCCTTTCAAGGAGCACTATCTAAAAAGCTTGCCTTCTTCCAAAAAAAAAAAAATTAAAAAAAAAAAAATTTGAAAATGTGCCTTGGTGAAAACCTAGAAACAGGCACCTTGGTAGCAAAAGTAAAGAGAAATAAATTCGTCCTATGGTGAAAACCACTTCCTTGTGGCACCTTGGATAAGTACCATGATGAAAACCTGGCAATCAGGCATCATGCATAGTTCTTCTACATATTTCATCCATTCCATCTTCTCTCTTTGATCTTGACAATGTTGATCTATACACGAATATTTGGCTATTTTGTGAGCTATCTTACGGTGATCTTCCTTTCATTCCTTCCATGTTTAGCCTTCATATCCATCTTCCTCCATTCATTTTCGCCTATCGCTATCCTTTTCCCCTTTGGTCTTGATCTAATAAAAAAAGAAAGAAAGAGTAAAACACAGTGCTATGAAGCCTCTTGACATGTCTACTCCTTTGGATTGCATTCTTTCCTACTCTTGCATTATGATTTTGTGCTTATCCTATGCTAGCCTTTCATTGCTTGTCCAAATGCGCTTTACATGACAATTTTTCCCTAGCTTGGGTATTCTTGAGGAGTTTCCCCTTGAAGATTTCTTCCCTTCATTTTCCTTCATTCTCTTATCTTCCATCTCTTCCACCAGCTTGCTAATCCCTCTTGTTCTCCACCTTGCTAGACATTGGGACTGCACGATATGATCTTGCTTGGGAGTTTGCAAATGAAAAAAGATGCTATCAAGTATACCAAGTATCAGAACAATTATCAGAATCAGTATCAGAACCAGTATTAGAACAATTATCAGAATTAGTATCAGAATTAGTATCAGAACCAGTATTAGAACCAGTATCAGAACAAGTATCAGAATGGGCCTACAAAACAAGTATCAAAACACCTATTGGGGCTACACCTTTCGCTTTAGTTTATGGGTCTAAAGTAGTACTACCTATTAAGGTTGAAATCCCATCACTCAGAATCAAAATGCATGGACTTGTCACTGATGAAGACTACAGAGTGTCTAGGTTACAAGAACTTGAATTACTAGATGAATGCAGGCAAGCAACGTATGATCATCTTAGAGTGTATCAGTAAAGAATGTCTAGAGGCTACAACAAGAAAGTCAGACATAGAGAATTTCAGGTTGGCGATCTAGTGTTGAGAGAAAATCCTAAAAATTAATCACATCGAGAACGCAAGGGGAAGTTCGAACCCAATTGGCTGGGTCCCTTTGTTATCACTACTAATTTTGGCTCTGAAGCCTATCAACTCTCAACGACTGAAGGAGAACAACTCCGAGAACCAATCAACATTCTCCATCTGAAGAAATTCTATGCCTAAGGCATTCAGTGCTTGGTAAATGTCCTGAAAAAAATCTTTAAAATCAGAAAAAGTCCTAAAAAAATGAACATCTTGGTGAAAACCTAGCAATAGGCACCTTGATGATTCACAAAAAAATCAAAAAATATCAAAAGTACAAAAAAATTGAAAACATGAAAAATACAAAAAAATGAAAAAAGAAAAAAAAAAGTGCCTTGGTGAAAACTTGGAAACAGGCACCTCGGTAGCAAAAATAGAATCTCTACCAAGATGGTGAAAACCTGGCAAACAGGTGCCACTTGTTCCAAAATGCTCCATCTATCAGCACAATCTTGGTCTTTCCCAGCTTTCAGTCTTGCTTTAGTTTGTACATAGCTCCCGGTTTGTTTCTGCATATCCTGGTTTCAATAAGTCGGTCTGTACACCAATCAGCTCAAGCGTCTGTATCCTATCAATGTTCAAACTTGGGGGCAATCAATGTCATATCCTATGGTCTCCCATGTATCTTAGACATTTCCTATCTAGTCAGAGTCCTTTGAAGCTTCCTGTTGAGTCAGTCAGTCAGTCTCATCTCCAGCAAAGATTTTGCATCTACAACAATCAAACATCAAAACTCAACTGAAAACAATTTGTGCTTTTCATGCTTTTATCTCCTTGTATGCTTGCTGATCCGCATTGAGATTTTTGCATATTGTGTCCCTTCGAGCTCTTCGATGATGTCCTTTATAGGATTTAGAGAGTGATGAGTGGGGGCATAATCTTTTCTTTGTCTTCTGCTTGTATGTGAAAATCTAACATCTTTGGAACTTCTGGATTGAAATGGTGTCCGACTGTAAGAGCCTCTATCTCGAATTGGATGGCCATGCGTACCTCGACCATTGATACCCAGACAATTCAAGGAAGTTTGATCTAACTATTATCTTTTTGAATAAGTTCTTTCTCCTACTGTGGAACACAATCTTGCCTAAGGATGTGAATGATAAAGGGTCACTACGGGTAATTCACATTGGATTTAGAATGATCTCTTGACTATTTGATGTGTTTGTAATGCAAGGTGTATTCAGGTCATCACGATGTTTATGTTTTGATGCTTGTACAAATTGATATATCAAAATGGACATGATATTCAGGTCATCCTGGCGTTTGTGCCTTGGTGCTTATATCTACTCCGACATTCCAAAAATAAAATCAATATTCATATGTCCATGGTTGTATAACCAGTGGGTGTTGTATTGATTCTTGCGCATACAAATTGATATTCATATGTCTATGGTTTCATGGCTAGTGGGCATTGTATTGATTTATCCGGTTACCTAAAAGTTCAATGATGATAACAAATCGACATATGATTAGTGACTAGGTCCTAGGTCTTAGGTTGCATTTCATATTGCATGCTTCTTTGCATTTTTCATCTTTGCATGATCTCACAATGATTAAACGAACTTCAATGCTTAAATGATTCTTCAAATCGCATCTTCAAGTCTAACAAAAACTGCATCTCACACAAAGGTTCCTCCAATGAAATAGCAAGTAGAATCCTTTTTCAGGATCAAAATTCAAATTTGAGATCATTCATATTATTAATTGCTTGCATAATCAACCTTCAATCATCACAGAAATCTAGTATTCAACTTAACTGATTATCTTACATCAAACTATCAAAATTTCAACTTGGTCAACCATGGTCAACTCATGGTCAAACCTAGTCAAACTTGGTCTTTTGGGACCTTCCAACGATGCACAATGCATTCCCGAACATGTTTAACCACTTTTCAAATCAATTAGCATGCTTCTGAACTATCAACGTTGACTTTTTCTTGTCAGATTTCAATTTTCATCCCGAAGGGGGCATGGTATTGCACATCATTCAAAGTCTATAAATCAAATTCTATCGATCAAGTCTATCAATATCTTTCATCAGTGATCAAGACAAACAATCACGTCTAGTTACTGATTCATCAAAAAAAAAGACCTCATCCCTCGGGGCAAATCTATCATCACTTGGGGCATATCAGATTCATCAAGATCCATATCAATCTGGTATTCTCCTAATCTTGTAAACTATATCATTTTTTGCAACCATCAGATCATAGTGTTCTTTCCTTGGTTCTTCGGCAACTGAAGGGTTTGGATGTGATACTTGCTAGTTCTGCTAAGACAATCGAGTCTAGAACGGGTCACTCACTTCTTTGCAATCCTAAAGTTTGGAATCAGACATTTTGACACTTGTTCGCAATCATAGGTTCATCGCTGCTACAGTGAACATTATCTTTGGTCGTTCAAGACCTATTATCTCCATATCAATTCAATATCAATCAACTCCTATCCCAATATCTTTCAATCGATTTCTATCTTGAGATCGGTTTATCTTTTGAATCAGTTTCATATCTTTATCAAACACAGACTATCTTTGAACCACTGCGCTTCACATAGTAATTCAAAGAGGGGCAAAATGTAATACCCCAAAAATGGGCTATAAGTTCATTAATCTCCTACATCTTCAATATCGAACCAAATCGACATCAAAGTCCTAATCTAAGGCACATCTAAACATCATCGAATCATAATTGATTATCTTAAATTCTGCATCAGGGAATATTCCTAGTAATATTCCTAATTATCTTAATTATCTTTAATTTAATGATTATTTGACAATAAATCACATTTATCCTAAGTTTGATTAATTGAATATTTTCATATTTAATTAATTAGATTTAATATTTGCCACTTAATTGTTTAATTAAATTTAATTCTATCTATTATTAATTGTATTATTTAATTTTGACAATAGATCAAAATTCCTATCTTTAATTGATTAAATTCTTATTTAATTAATTAAAACATGTTGTCATTATTTAATAATATAATTTTTAATAAAAGTTTGGTAAAATAGTTAATTAACCCATAAATTAATTATTTTATTTCAAAAATCAGTTGAGTTGAGGATAAATCACTTTATTTATTTATTTAATTCTTAATTATTATGTATATTCAAAAGAAACAGTTAAACTCCAAATCAGAAAATCAATGCAAGTTATTGACTTTTTGGAACTCAACATCCTTTTGGAGTTCAAAAAGCTGATCTAAACTCTAATTTGAGTTAAAAAGCTATTTTTGCATGTTTTTACATGATTTTGAGAATTAACTATCTTTCATGATCAGATAACTCAAAAATCAAGATGAGTTAATTTGAGTGATTTATGGCTTTTCCCATGCACCTCCAAAGCCCTAGATTTCTATAAATTAAGGCTTTAGCTCTTCACAAATCATCTCATATTTTTGCACAATCACGCTGGAGAATTGGAATTGAAGAATCAAAGCTCTTGCGAATCGACATCTTTGTGAGATCAATCTTATTTTTGCATTCATATTTCATATCATTGTTAGATTAGCATAGCATATCAGTTTTCATATAGATTAATTTCATATCAATTTTTCATTCATTCTTATTGCATAGAAAAATCTAAAAAAATAGCTTAATTGCATTTATTTCATATCCATCTTTTGCATTCAAATCCTTCATTTAGGTGTCGTCTAGGTCACTGATCTCGATTAAAATCTAAAAACATCAATCTCACACCTATTAGAAGGCAGTAAATCACTTGGTTGGATTAGATTTCAATTTTGCACGATTTTGATTATCACTAACCTCTAATGTTTTACTGAGTGTTGTGTCTACAGATCAAGTACAATTTTCACACACACAAGGTTCACCTAGTGACCCTTACGTGTGTTCATTGACACCAGTGACCTATAGGATGCCTAAAGTGGCTCAATCCCTTGGTCCTACACCCCAACCAAACTACTAACACTGATCAACCAAGATAATCAAACATTATTGGTGCTTAGCACTTCCATACACATAATGACCCTTAAGCTAGGATAAGGGTTTAACACCTCCAAATGATCTTGGGAACTTGCAAAGGTGAGCAGGTGTTGGAAAGTGTCTCAAATGATGTTATTAGACATTTTTCAACCTTTACTTCATCAATCCCTCTTACCGATCTGATAATTCCTTTGTAATCTAGGGCTACAAAGAAGATCCCTAATTAGGCCTCCTCTCTGAGAAAATAGGGTTTTTCACCTATTTGTCTCCAAATTACCTTGCAAAAAAATTATGGATTCTCACAATGTAAGGTAACCTCTCAAGGATTTCAGAGGTTTTAGGTTCCTCCTAGGTTGTACAACTCCCTAACCAAAAATAGGTCCTTTTGGTAGGTTTTAGGGCCTTCTCTGATTGCATGAAGTGTCTTCTACTCTTGGGTGATCAGATGGATTGATCACACCTTCTCCTTGCATCTAGATCTTGGAAATGAACATATCCAAGACCTCCAACCCCTAAATCTCACTTTCCATTTCACCTCTACAACTTATTTCTCCTCTTGATTCAGTCCTTCCTAGCCGGGCTCAACATGGCTCGCCTAGGGCTTGACTGTAAAAATATTTTCCATGAACTCCAGGGCCCTTCCTTCTACATATGGTACACTCATGGAGTCTACTCACTATCCCCAAAAGGCCGTACAGATTGGATGGTGGGATAGTGAGTTAGACCCTCATGTCTTCAGCCCTCCTGGTAGAAACAAGTGAGCAGAGACTTTGGAAGAATTAAAACCAAAAAAAAGAAAATGAAGGTAAATCCTAATCTAGTTGTAGAATATCAATGTAGATACACACACTATCATCTCACATCTATCATGAGTCCAGATCTAGTTCAACATTCCATCCATTAATTCACTGATAATTGAAATACAATCAAAAGCCAAAATTGTGCACACTTCCAGAATTGATCATCCATACAGTACTTCTTCCAAACTTGGGATTTGAGCCAAGATTTGCATATATAGCCTTAGGTTAGGCTTAGGAGAGGTTTAGAGCACCTAAAAGCTGATTAAGGCCTTAAGGCTATTTTGTACCGAGCAACTTTTAAAAGTTGCAAAAGTTACTAAGCAACTTTTACAACAAATGTGACAACTTTTTCAATCTTGCTTCCTACTGGATTTGGGAAGCTTCCATGGAGTCCTAGACCACACCTATACTCAAAAACTCATTCCACATGGTCAAAACCTCATGACATCACCTTGACATCACCTTTCATCATTTGCAAAGAGAAGGGCTAAAATACTATAACCTTCTACCTAGAACCTAAGGACCTTAAAGGACCTCAAACCCCTAGTGGATCCCAAGACTTGGTCAACATGACCTTAGGGAAATCCTTACATGCCAAAAGAATTACAATCCAAATAGAAATAAAGGTGCTCCTATACCAAACAATCCCTATCAATTTTGCAAATTTGAATTTCATGCATCTTTACACTTTTTAGAGTCAATTTAGTTTTGAATCGCATCCCGGATCTGGGATCACACACAGTAAATCCTGTGTCGCATCTGGTTTTTTTATAGAATTCTAAATTGTGTCCCTTATTTCTCAGATTGCACCTTGTCGGGTCACATCTGGTCTTTTTCATGCAAGTTCATAGGATTTTTTTGTCTTTTTTCATATTTGGTCAAAATAGGGTCACATTCAGATTTCAGATCGCATCCTGAATTTCCTAGCTCATATTCCGTTGAAATGTTGCATTGCAAGTTTCTTGGATTGCATCTAGGAAAATATGATCGCTTTTAGTTTTTTAAATTTTGAGCCAATTTTACTTGTCTGTTTGAACTTTTTAAGTAGTTTTTCTCCAATTTGCTTTATCTAATGCTGATGTAGTGCCCATATTTTCTTTTGTATAGACACATTTTGATGTTATTGCCTTTAGATTTCCTTGAATGACCTAGGTCCTAGAGTTGCATGATCAGCTGATTGTAGCTGAGTAGTGTGTGATTGCGCATTGTGGTTTATGGAGTCTAGTTGATTTACCTGACATTTGGGAGAATCAAGGATTACTTACAGCACTTGTGGAGAGGTGGCATTCAGAGCATAACACCTTTCATTTACCGACCGGTGAGATGACAATTACTTGACATTCTGATACTCTGATACTTGTTTCATCCATGCTCTGATATACTATTTTGACATGCTGATACTCACATATTGATGATATATTGATGCTTCTTATTGATTGATGGTTCTGATATGGATGTCTTATCTGCTTCATCTTGTTTCATATGATACTTTCTAATTTTGCACATGTGATATATTTTATATGCGTCTCATATTTAGGATATTGATGCGATGGTCATACTTGGTCATGATTAGATTAGATGATGATATGATGACATCATGATATATTTCACTAATATATGCTTATGTTTTTTTTAATTTTCAAAGCTTTATGAATGTATGGATGCAAACTCATGTGATGGTTTAATGCAATGTATGGGATCTTTATTTTATGTATGCATATGGATATGTATGAGATGTATTGCGATGAGATGTATGGACATCTCACATTTATTTATGTATGAATGATTATGGATGCATTATGCAAATGATTTTATGATATAAAATGGATTATGAATGTAAATGAATATTAGTGATATATACTCAGTCTTTTCATTTTAGTTGATTATGATTTCATGATGTACTTGATCAAACATGGAAAATGATTAAAGTTTTAGAATTTTCAGCTCACATTAATGATTTAGATAATTGGATTCACACATTCATACTGATGCAGCTTAAAATGAATGCAATTATATTAAAATGAATACAATTTAAAATGAATATCAATGCAACTAAAAACATGAAATGCATCTAAATGAATCTAATGCAAATTAATATGATATGCAACTAAGATGAACCTTAATACAATTAACCAAAATGAAATGCACCTAGACTAAGACACCTAGGAGAGTAATTATTTATTCAAAGTGGATTAATTATCATCATAGAGAATTTGTAATGGGACCTCATTAGGTTAGTACAATTTTCACTGATAGATTTAGCAATCATGAAAATATGAATACTTCCCTCTCATTTGTCATGTCGAAAGATAACCTAGACATTAAAGCATACATGCTAGAATGTTCTGCCAGTTACTTCATGTTTGATATAAACTCTTTCCTTTTCTAGTGCATAATGTGTAGATATATACCCGTAATGACCTTTTATTTTATATTCATATCCTTGGGTATAATCCGATTTACTATGTACCTTACTAGGAAGTAGTTTTTCATTGTAATTTAAAATAGGCAAGGAAATAAATCCAACCTCACTAAAGCTTTCATAGGAAACATGTCGAGGTATACATGGCATTCCAATTGTGATGGAGGCACTTATAGTAGACACCCATTCCCCATGATCACCTTAGATCATGAGATTTATCACCACAAATATAAGACAAAGAAAACATTATGCCCATAGTCCTTGTTCCTTTAGTCCATAGACATCATCGAGCCACTCAAGGGAACATAACAATAACAAATTGATAATAAAAAAAAAAGTTCATTATTCCTTTTAAGATAATCAATGTATTTTCTTTAAAACAGACAGTTGTGATTATAGTGTTTAGGAACATTGTCGATTAATTTTGCAAACACGCATGGGAATTATTATCAATTTATCCTTCATCCATAAGTAGTTCACCTGTATAGTGTTTAGCAACACTCTTAGGTCCTAGTATTTAGAAATACTTTTTATGGTTGGCATTAAGAAACACCTTTGTTCATAGTTTAACGTCTATTGCGGACTAGGGTAGTATTGAGAAATACCTTTGTTCGTAGTTTAATGTCTATTGTGGACTCAACATCCTAGCAAAAGTCCTAAAATTGACTTAGCAACATGCGTGATTTTGATCATTTCCCCCTAGGGAAAACAATTTACCTAGGACCTTAATGTGGACAGATTCCAACCTTAGGAAGATACAATTTTTTGATAATAGGCTCTTTGGGATTTGGCATGTCACGAAAGTGACTGGAAGATATATACAAGCTGAAATTTACATTGACCAAATGTGCAAGTGTTGCCTTGATAGATAGAGTGTTGATTATAAGTAGTGCTTGTTTACCAGGTTTTCACCACTTGGCCAAACCTTTTCTATTTGCTAAAATTTACATCGGCCAAATGTGCAAGCATTGCCTTGATAGATAGAGAATTGATTATAAGTAGTGCTTGTTTACTAGGTTTTCACCAAGACACTTTTTCTCTTTTCCAATTTTTTTTGTACTTTTTCTCTTTTTATTTTTTTTTGGACTCACCAAGGTGCCTATTTGCTAGGTTTTCACTAAGATGGTCAATTTTTTTAGGACTTTTTCCATTGTTTTTATTTTTTTCAGGATCCATATTTGCTGTTTTTTCTTTTCTTTAGGAACTTTTTCTAATTTTTTGGTACTTTTTTCAAGACTCTTTTCACTGTACAGAGGTTATATCAAGAATGTCAAGCATAAAACCTTTTCAGATGTAGAGTATTGATTGGATCTAGTAAAACATCTCCTTCAGGCATAGCCAATTGATAGGCTTCTGATCCAAATGCTACTATTATTGAAAAGGGACCCAGCCAATTGGGTTCAAATTTTCCCTTTTGTTCTCGATTCTGCTGATTTTTAGGATTCTCTCTTAGAACTAGATCTCCTACCTAAAAACTTCTTGGTTTCACTTTCTTGTTGTATCCTCTTGACATTCTCTTTTGATAAGCTTTAAGATGGTCAAACGCCTATTGTCTATGCTCATCTAGCAATTCTAGTTCCTACAGTCTAGAGATTATGTAGTCCTCATCAGTGACTAGATGTTTCAATGATACCCTCAGTGATGGAATCTCTACTTCAACTGGTAAGACTGCTACTGATCCATAAACTAGTGCAAAAGGAGTTGCACTAGTTGGTGTTCTGATGCTTGTTCTATAAGCCCATAATGCTAGATTAATTTCTAAATGCCAGTCCCAACCTGATTTGTTCACTATCCTATGCAAGATTTCCAAAATAGTTTTGTTTGATGCTTCAGCTTGTCCGTTACCTTGAGGGTAATAGATCAAGGAAAAATGCTGAGTGATTTTGAATTGAAGACACAACTCATCCATGTCTTTGTTTCTGAATTGACCCCCATTGTCAGTCACAATCAATGAGGGTATGCCATAATGACAGATGATATAGTTCAAGATGAACATTAAGATTTTTTTTCCAGTTGCATTAGACAGTGGAGCAAATTCCACCCATTTTGTGAAATACTCAGTTGCAATAATGATGTATTTGTGTCTATTTGATGAATTTGGGTAAATCTGACCAACCAAATCAAAGGCCCATTGCTGAAATGGCCAATGTGTTATGAAAGAAATTAGCTCCCTAGCTGGAGCATGTATCAGGTTACCATGGATCTAGCATTTCTTGCATGTTTTTGAAAAATGGATAGCATCTTTTTCCATTGTGGGCCAACAATATCCAACTCTTAAGAGTTTCTTGGCTAGTGAAAAACCATTCGAGTGTGACCCGCACACACCTTCGTGAACTTCCTTTAATGCATGATTAGACTCTTCATTTTATAAACACCTAAGAAGTGCACCATCTAGACTACATCTATACAAGTCATTAGTGATGATTATATAATGCAATGCTACTCTTATGAGGGATCTCTTTTCATTTCTAGAATAGCCTTCAAGGATTGTTTGGTCTTTAAGATAGGAATAGATATGGGCATATCTAGATAAAAATTTGGTTTCAAGGGCACAAAAAATTTGGGATTTAGATGAATCATAGGTGGGAAATGGGAGTTCTTCCATGATGAAATCATAGAGAAATTGATGTTTTTCAATTTGTAACATGGATGCTAAAGTAGCCATCGCATCAGTTGCTCTATTCTCCGACCTTGGAATTTTCTCAAATGTTATAATGACAAAATATTTCTTCAAGTCATCCACCATTCTTTTGTAAGGCATAAGCTTATCATCTTTTGTCTAGTAGTCACCATTCACTTGATTGATAATGAGCTATGAATCTCCATAGATGTGTAATTCAATAATTTTCCATTCTATTGCAAGTTTGAGTCTATTCACAAGAGCTTCATACTCTGCTATGTTATTTGTACATGGAAAGATCATTTTAAGTGCTTTTGGTATCTTATATCCTTGTGGTGTAATGAATAATCATCCAGCTCCTGATCCTTGATGTGTAAATGAGCCATAAAAATACATTTTCCAAGGATACTATGTCAAGTGCATGATAGATTCATCTGGAAACTCCACATGTAATGGCTTGTCATCTGTTAATGGTGTTTCTGCAATTTGATCAACAATCACATGTCCTTTAATGGATTTTCTATCAACATATTCAATGTCAAATTCACTTAGAATTAGGACCCACTTTGCTAGTCTTCCTATTAGCGTTGCTTTACTCAACAAATATTTGAGTGGATAAATCTTAGCCACTAGTTTCACCTTGTGTACCAACATGTAATGCCTATGATTTTGGGATGCAAATACCACTACTAAGCATGCTTTCTCAATTATTGAATAGTTCAACTCATATGTGACCAAAGTTCTACTGATATAGTATATAGCTCTTTCTTAGCTCCATCTTCTTGTGCAAGCAATACTCCTAATGACGTGTCTGTAGCTGATATGTACAGAAATAGTGGTTTTCCATATATTGGAGCCATTAGGATTGGAGGATTCATTAGATATTTCTTGACTTGTGCAAAATTGTGATGAAGGGTGCTCCCCTTAATACCACAAACACATAACATAAATAGAGAAACAACAACAACATGCAAGAACAAAAAATTTGCTTCTTATTATCTCCACAAATGTGGAATTACAAACTTTCAGAATTACAATATGCAAAGCCACATGGGCATTCCCTTACAATATTCTATAGGACAAAGCCTCGAATCAATACCCAAATCTACTATCCCAGAACTGCCCTAGACAACACTACGGGCCTTCTTTATATAGGCATTTTCCACCACCTAAGAAGGTTCCAGAAATTTAGCCCTAAGGGCCGACCAAACTTAGAATTATTTTATTTTTCAATTTATTACATCAAAGTCGGCTCAAAATAAATTTTGAAACCCGAACAAAATTTTTGAAGGAAAACTATTTTCTGCCATTTCAGGTGGCCCAACTTCCGGAGACCATAAGTCATCACCAGTTGACTCGATTGACTATTATAACCCCATTTCAAAAATTCCACGAAGCGCTCTATAGGATTGATTCACGCAAGCACCCATCACCCAAATTTTTGACCTCATCCAGGGCCTCTAAAGCCTTCAAAACTGAGTTCAAAGTTTCTGTACCCTGCTGCCAATACCAAAAATCTTCAATATCTTCAAAACTAGACCTGATCTAGCCATGAAACTTTGCTGGCAGGCTGATATGACTGAGATGAACCTCCACATGTAAAATCAGAACATTCCAAGATCGTAAGACCAACTTACTAAAAATAAAAAGTTTCCATAAATAGCAGCTCTACACAAGATAGCCCTTATTGAATAAAAAAACATAAATATTTTTGGGTGATGCAAGATTGCTCTTACACCCAGGACGCTCTTGCATCAGACACCTGGGGTAATTTGAGAAGTGACCCCATCACTACTCAGGTGTGCAGAGGAAAACCAAGATGGTTAACCTCCTCCTTTGTTAGCCATGATGAATCTTCAACAGGTTGTCCTTTCCATTTGACCAAATACTCTTCATATGTCCTGTTCCTTGTGCTTCTGCCAACATGACTATCCAGTATGTCTTCAATCTCCTTGATATCTGGACTGGTTGCTGGAATACTCCACTGTGCTATTGTAACCTCATCTTCAACACCTCCCTCATGATACTCTATCAAATCTGAAATGTTAAACACTGGTGAAATATTCAGCTCGGTAGGCAATTCTATCTCATATGCATTTCCTGAATCATGCTTCTTCAGTATCTTATATGGTCCAAACTTCTTCATTTTCAACTTGTTATATGTACCAACCAGAAATCGCTCCTTCCGCAAATGAACCATGACTTCATCTCCAACCTGAAATTCCTTATGCCTCCTTTTCACATCTACCTTAGCCTTATACTGCGCATTCATCCTAGTAATATGCTTCCTCACCTCCTCATGGATGTTCTTCAAGTGTTCTGCAAAATCCTCAGCTTCAGCACTACTTATTTCTCCTTTATCTATCTTTCTCAAATCTGATGCATTTCTGGGACTACTTCCATATACAATCTAGAATGGTGATTTACCAGTGCTCCTATTGACATAATTATTATATGAAAATTTTGCCTATGGTAAAATCAAATCCCATCCTATTGGCTTATCTCCAACCAAACATCTCAACAAATTTCCCAAACTCCTATTCACCACCTCTGTTTGTCCATCAGTTTGTGGATGATGTGATGAACTAAACTTCAAATCTGTCTTCAACTTCTTCCACAATGTACACCAGAAATATCCAACGAACTTAGTTTCTCTATCTGAAACTATGGTCTTTGGAAAACCATGTAGTCTCACTACTTCTCTGAAAAACAATTCTGCTATATGAATGACATCATTAGTCTTCTTGCAGGGAATGAAATGTACCATCTTCAAAAATCTATCAACCATCACAAAAATTGAATCATGTCCCCACTGTGTCCTTGGTAAACCAAGAATAAAGTCCATACTGATATCCTCCCAAGGCTTCTCTAGTACAAGTAATGGTTGATACAACCCTGTATTCTACTTCACTTCTTTTGCTATCTGACATACTCTGCAACTCTGTACAAACTTCTTGACATCTTGCTGCAACTGTGGCCAATAATAATTTTCACTAACCAAAGCAAGGGTTTTATCTTGACCAAAATGTCTAGCCAATCCTCCGCTATGCTTCTCCTTGATGAGATTCTCCCTCATAGAACTTTGTGGAATGCACAACTGACTCCCTTTGAATAGCATATCTTCCTGGATGATAAAATCCAGCCATTTCATCTTATCTAGAGTAATAGGTTCTTTACAAGCTTTCCAAGCTTCACCAAAATCAGGATCCTCTGGATACAAATTTTTGAGTTCCTTGAACCCAACCACCTCAATCTGCATCTCTGTCAACAATAGTTGCCTTCTGCTAAGCGCATCTGCAACCCTGTTAGACTTTCCACTTTTGTGTTTCAAAACAAATGTATAACTCTGCAAAAACTCAACCCATTTCAAATGCCTTTGATTCAACTTTCCTTGACTATTCAAATATTGCAAAGCTTGATGATCAGTATACAAAAAAAACTCTTTAGGAAGCAGATAGTGTCTCCACTTCTTCAATGCCTGAACTATAGCATAAAATTCCTGATCATAAGCAAAATATTTTCTCTTGGCATGATTTAACTTCTCGCTAAAATAAGCAACAAGTTTACCTTCTTGGCTCATAATAGCTCCTATTGCAGTACCGCTAGCATCATAGTCTACTTGAAACACCTTATTAAAATCTGGAAGTGCTAAAATAGGTTGTTCTGTAACTTTTTGTTTCAATAATTGAAAACTCTTTTCTACCCCATTAGTCCACTTAAACTCTTTTCTATCCCCTCTCATTATTTCAGTCAAAGGACCACAAATACTGCTAAAGTTTTTGATAAACTTTCTATAAAAACTAGCTAGACCATGAAAAGATCTTACCTCAGTAGAACTCCTTGGAGTAGGCTATTCAAGGATAGCCTGTACCTTCTTTGGGTCCATTTTTAGACCTTTTGTTGAAACTAAAAACCCCAAATACACTAACTCTTTCTTCACAAAACTGCACTTCTTTAAATTTAATCAACAATTTCTCATCTCTTAACTTCTCAAACACCATACGAATATGCATCATATGCTCTTCCAATATCTTACTAAAGATCAAAATATCATCTAGGTACACAATGAAAAACTTACCCAAAAATTCTTTCAGAACCTCGTTCATGAGCCGCATGAAAGTGCTCAGTGCATTGGTTAGCCCAAAAGGCATGACTAACCACTCATACAGTCCTTCCTTTGTCTTGAAGGCAGTCTTCCATTCATCTCCTTCTCTGATCTGAATCTGGTGATATCCACTCTTCAGATCTATCTTTGAGAAATACACAGCTCCACTCAAACAATCCATAATATCATCCATTCGTGGCAATGGAAACTTATACTTGATTGTGATCTTGTTTATTGCTCTACAATTTGTACACATCCTCCATTCTCTATTCTTCTTTGGTGCTAGTACCACTGGTATAGCATAGGGACTCAGACTCTCTCAAATCAACCCCTTCTGCAATAACTCATGTACTTGTCTATTCAACTCTTCACTTTCTATCGGTGTCATTCTGTGTGCTGCCTTGTGGTAATCCATCAGGTACATTATCACATACAATATCCTGAAACTCATTCAACAAATCTACAACCTCTATAGGTACATCCTCTACTTCTTCTTTACTAGCTTTTGGAATTAAAGCAAATCACACATGCTCATGCCTCATACCATCTAGGAATTTTCTTCCATCAACAAATGTTATTCTTGCATTACCACATACCTTTTCTTCAGTCTCCTTCAATGGATTTAGCTTATTTCGCACTCCATCCTTTGTCAGGGAATAGGTATTCACACGACCATCATGTACATCACATCTGTCAAACTGCCATGGTCTACCCAACAACATATGACATGCATCCATAGATATGATATCACATAGTACCTCATTTTGGTACCCGCCGATCTTGAACTTTACTAGGCATTGTTCACTGACCATGACCTTGTGGTCATCCTGCACCCAGGTAATCTGATATGGATGTGGGTGTTTTTGTCTCTTGAGCTTCAACTTTGTCACCATCTCTTCTAACACCAAATTGTCAATGCTTCCACTATCGATAATCACATCACAACATTTACCCTCACACTTGCATCTAGTGCAAAACAAGCTCCTCCTTTGTTCAGGTTCATTCTCACTACTCAAAAGGACTCTTTTGTTGATCAATGTTTCTCCTCTTTCAGCATCTTTAGAATTTGAGGATCTGGAATCTTCATCTACATGTGCCACTCTAGCCTAGCCTTCATTCCTCCTATCCATCCTTCCTTGGCATTGAGGACATTAAAATGCCCTATGACCTTCTTCTCCACAGTGAAAACATGTTCCACAGAAGCCTCCTCTTCCTGAACCTTGTCCTCTTCCTCTTCCTCTTTGATCTCTATTATTTTGATCTCGAAAATGATTAGAATTGTTTCCTCTGATTTTGACTGCTACTGGCCTCATCCTTCTTTTTCGAATCTTCATTTTGGCCCCCATATGACTGTCCACTAGATCGTCCACCATGACCTCGTCCATTTTGTCTACTCTCAAACTTCTTGTTTAGCTTTTCCTCCACTTTTAGGGAAAACTAGTATGCCTCTTCAATACTATTCATTAGAACCAAATTCAGCTCCTCCTCAATGCTGGGCCTCAACCCATTAAGGTAATGAGCAACTTTCTCCTTAGCAGCTTCTGCATGGCCTGTTCTGATGAGGATTCGATAGAACTCTTCTGTATACTCCTGAACAAATCTTCCTACTTGCTTCAAACTTTGCATCTTCTTTAGTAGGTCAAGCTCATAATCAACAAGAATGAATTGTCACTTCAATTTATCCACCATCCGATCCCATCTTGTGATTTTATCTTTCCCTCTTCTATTTCACTCCAATTGAATCTCCTGCCACTAGATCTTTGCATGACCTTTCAGTCTGGCCTTTGTGAATTTGACCCTATCAAGATCCTCAATATCTTCATACTCAAAATATTCTTCACATTCATTGATCCAGTCGATCAATTCTTCTGGGTTAAGATTCCCTGAAAATGTAGGAACCTCGATCTTAGGTCTTTTTCTGATCTTGGAAATGGCCTAAAAAAGTCTTTCTTCCTCCGGGTTCACAACTTCGACTTCTCCTTCTTGATCTTCTTCTTCGGCTTCATCCTCGCTTTCATCTTTGATATTAAGATTCATTCCTCTGTGAATCTCTTCTTGCAATGCTCACACTTGTCTCTGGAGCAGTCTAACCTCAAGTGTTACAACACCAGCTCTTCCACCACGTTCCCTTCATGGATGCATTTTTGTGATTCTCACTAAAACCCTAACCATAATCCTGGTGCAAACTGCCTCACAGTCGGCGATCAGGAACTCCTACTCTGATACCTCTTGATGAAGGGTGCTCCCCTTAATACCACAAACACATAACATAAATAGAGAAACAACAACAACAACATGCAAGAACAAAAAATTGGCTTCTTATTATCTCCACAAATGTGGAATTACAAACTTTCAGAATTACAATATGCAAAGCCACATGGGCATTCCCTTACAATATTCTGTAGGACAAAGCCTTGAATCAATACCTAGATCTACTATCCCAGAACTACTCTAGACAACACTACGTGCCTTCTTTATATAGGCATTTTCCACAGCCTGAGAAGGTTCTAGAAATTTAGCCCTAAGGGCCGACCAAACTTAGAATTATTTTATTTTTCAATTTATTACATCAAAGTCAGCTCAAAATAAATTTTGAAACCTGAACAAAAATTTTGAAAGAAAATTGTTTTCCACCATTTCAAGTGGCCCGACTTCCAGAGACCATAAGTCATCACCAGTTGACCCGATTGACTATTGTAAGCCCATTTCAGAAATGCCACAAAGTGCTCTATAGGCTTGAGCTATGCAAGCACCCGTCACCCAAATTTTTGACCTCATCCGAGGCCTCTAAAGCCTTCAAAATTGAGTTCAAAGTTTTTGTACCCTACTGCCAATACCAAAAATCTTCAATATCTTCAAAACTAGACCTGATCTAGCCATGAAACTTTGCTGGTAGGCTGATATGAATAAGATGAACCTCCACATGTAAAATTAGAACATTCTGAGATTGTAAGACCAACTTACTAAAAATAGAAAGTTTCCATAAATAGCAGCTCTGCACAAGATGGCCCTTATTGAATACAAAAACATAAATATTTTTGGGTGATGCAAGATTGCTCTTACACCTAGGATTCTCTTGCATCAAATTGTCTTCACATTGCTCATCCCAAATGAATATAGTTCCTTTGCGCATCAACTTTGTGAAAGGTGGTGCCTTATCTGCCAACTAAGAAATAAATATTCTTATGGATTATAGCTTGCCTTGCAACATTCTCATTTGACTAATACTTCTAGGTGGTTGCATTTCAAGAATAGCTTTCACCTTTGCTAGATCCACCTCAATTCCTTTTGCTAAGACTATGAATCCTAATAGTTTTCTAGATGACACCCCAAATGCACACTTTTTGGGATTAAGCCTTAATTAAAACTATTCCATTCTGTAAAGATTCTCCTTAGGTCTTCTATATGTGTAGTTCTTATCTTTGACTTTTCCAGTGTATCATCTACATAGTCTTTCATGTTCCTATGCATCATGTCATGGAATATTGTCGTCATTACTCTTTGGTAAGTTTCACCTATGTTTTTGAGACAAAATGGTATCACATTCCAACAATATGTTCCCCATGTGCATGTGAATGTGGTCTTCTCTTGATCTTTAGGGGTGATTTTTATTTGATTGTATCTAGAAAATCCATCCATCAAAGAGTACATCTCATAGCCTACTGTCAAATCTACAATCATGTCTACATTGGGAAGTGGAAAGTCATCCTTTGGGAAAGCTTTGTTTAGATCCCTAAAGTCTATGCAAACTCTAATGGATTTGTCCACCTTAGAAATAGGAACTATGTTTGAATTCTAGTCTACATAATCAATAGCTCTAATGAATCCATCTTTCAATAGTTTTTCCAATTTTGCTTTTACTAGCAATGCCACATGTGGATTCATTTTTCTTAGTTTTTGCTTTATTGGTTTCACATCAGGTGAAATAGATAAGTGATGCATAATCAAATCTATATCCAATCCAGGCATGTCTAAATAAGACCAAGAAAAATTGATCTTCTTTTCTTTGAAGTAATTGGTGAATTGGATCTTTTCTTCTTTTGTCAATGATTGAGCAATGTGTACTAGCTAAGGAGCTTATGTTGTTCCCAAGTTAATGGGTTGTGTAGGTTCAATCAGAACTGAGGATATTTCTTGAAAGTGATATGGGAGGATACCAAGAATCCCATCCTTTGGTGCCTCTAGGAGGTTTTCACCATTGAATATGTCTTTTTCTTTTTCTCTTTTAGGATCTGATATTGCCACTAGGTGGTTTTCACCATTAGATCTCTTGTTCTTTTTATTTTTCATTTTGAGACTGAGAAACTTGATATCCTCCTCAGTCATGGTTTCACTCTTTACATCAGTGGAAGAAAGGAAGGGTTCACAAGTATTAAGATAATAGGATAAGGAATAGTCATTGTTGAAAGATAATAGGCTTGTGGACATAGGCTCATTCCAGTCTATCAATTCAGGATGTAATAAGGATAGGGATTCAGTAGGTTCAAGAGATAGCACCATGTTATTATCAATGTTATTAACTTGCAAGATGTTTTCCATTAATTTTTCTAAATAAGTGTTAGGATTATTAGAGTCATTTTCGTTATTATTAGAGTTCATGTTAGTGTTATGCAAACCTAACTCTAGTGATCTAGCATTAGAACTCTCTCCTTCTTCAATCAAGACTCTAGGAGAAAACTTGTGTATTACATCCACTTCTATATCCATAGTAGCATCAAAAAGAGCATCCCATTCATATTCATGTGAATCTACTTGACTATCATCTGAAACCCCCAAGAAGTGGGAAATAGTCATAGGCACTTCATCGTCTTCCTCATTAGAATTGTTCTCTTATTCTTGCAATGGTTCATGTTCAGTTATCATCTTTGGTTTCTCATCAAAGTGAGGTGTTTCAAAAATAGGAAGCTCTTGTTCTTGTTCTTCTCCCGATTCTTCTACTTGTCTTTCTTCTGATTCTTGTTCAAGATTTGTACCAATTTCTGATAATGGGTCTCCTGGTAAGAGCATCAACCTTTCATATGAAATAGGTTGTCCTTCTACCTCTTCTTCATCATCTAAGTCCCCTAATCTATCAAATATAGGACCACTTTCTGCAATAGGATGAGATATTTCTTCCTTGAAGCCTAATCCAGTCTTGTCTTTAGGATTCCTGAAATCCATATGTATAGGTTCCAAAAGTCATTTTTTTTGTCCCAAGGGTCCTTTTCCTTTGTAACCCATCTATTTCATGATCTCATATCCTTTTCCATATTTGTTTGTAGCTATCTCAACATGTTTGATATTTCCATCTTCTTCATTTTCTTTATAAAAGCCATTGTAAGACAACTTTTTCCTCATTTTCTTCTTTAAGGGATACTTTTGCATTGACCATTCTAGTTCCCTCATGGATTGTTAGAGCTTTACCATTGGAAGGTGTACATGTTGATGAAGGTCTTTCTTAATACCTAGGAGATATGGGAAGATCCCCTAGAGATATGGTAGGATTTATCTTGTATTCACCCATACTTGTTTCTTGAATGATGACCTTTTTAGCAAAGCTTCTCAAAACCATTTCTTTGGATGTCTCCACCTTAATAGAGATTTCTTTATTGTGCAAAACCATGCTCTTTGTTTGTTTAAGACTATTACAAGGATATGTTGTGTCTGTTGGAATAGTCACATCAACTCCATTATGAGGAAATTTTATGCATTGGTGATAAGTAGAAGGCACAACTTGCATTGAGGGTATCCATGACCTTCCAAGAAGAATATTGTATGTGATTGGTAAATCAAGGACTTGACATATGAAATCTTTCTCCACTGGTCCCACTCTGATAGGTAAAACAACTAATCCTTTGGATGATCTTTCTTCTTCATCATATCCTTTGATTGTTATCTTTCTTCTAGGATCAATTGTATGCTCTGAAAATCCCAATTATTTTACCAAGTTGTATGTGAAAATGTTCAAACCAGTGCCTCCATCTATCAAGACATGCTTGACACCGTGTTTATGAATAAGGACCTCTAGATGCAATGGTTGATTATGTAGCTAGTTCAATGATTTGTCATCTTCCTTAGAGAAAGATAGGTAATGTGGGGAATTTAGGTGACCAACCATAGTTTGGAATCTATCCACATCTAGATCTTTTGGCACACTATTATTAAACAAGGATTGATCAAGAACTTCCCTATGACTGGGAGAGATTTTTAATAGCTCTATAATAGAGATTTGAGCCGGTGTATGCTACAATTGGTCTATTAGATTAAACTATGGAGGTAATGCCAGTTGTTTAGATGTTGTTATTGTAGCTGGTGTGCTTGATGTTGAAGCTCCTTTGAGAGTGAGCTTGGCTTGATTTCTTGTTACAACATTAGAAGACTCAGTTTTACTTTGGACTCCTTTTAGAGTTATCACATTGATGGAAGGTTTGCATGGTTCCACCATATGGATTGCATTATCATTATCAGTGTATGTATAGTTAATCTTGTTACTCTCGGAAGGTTCTCCTTTTTCATAGCTAGGTAATGGAGTTTGGAATGCTTTATGATCATTGTTTGTATGACGTCCATCTACCTTAAATTTTACCTCTTCAATTAGATCTTGGATAACATGTCTTAATTTCATACAATTATTCTTTTTATGTCCTTTATTACGATGAAAATCATAGTAATCATTATCATTCCACCACTTGGGTTTTACTTCTGGTTCCAAAGGTTTGGAGTTAGGAATTGTAATGATTTTATTATCCAATAGTGACTTCAAGACCACTTCCCATGTATCTCCCAATGGTGTAAATGTTCTCTTAGGTCTTGCTGCCCAAGGCTTTGTTTGAGTAGGAGATTTATTGAAATTATTGTTAGCCATTGGTGTCATTGTAGAATTGTAGAATTCAAATTCTTACTCGCTTGAAGGCTCATTGTAAGATTGAAGACATCCAATTTTGGTTTTATGTTAGGAGCATCGACCACTCCATTGTTAACGACATTCTTGTTCTTGTTTCCATATTTGTACTTATCTTTGGTGGGATAGTACTTGTCTTTATATTCCTTGTTGATAGTGATTTCCCCTTTCTTGATCAAGACCTCTTTAATATTGATGGCACTATCTATCATCTTATCAAAACTTGGTGGTCCTTGTTGTATTAGAAAATTCATTTCAAGAACCAAGTTGTTAATGAAGATGTCCATTTTTTTGTTTTCAGGTATCTGCCTAGCATATCGTGAAAATATTTTCCTCCATCTTTGTAGGAAACTCAAGAATGATTCTCCCATTTTTTATTTGGTATTGCACAAATCCAACATTGTCACTATGTGTTGGATGTTATAGGAGTATTTTTGTATAAACTTTTGCACTAGTTCATCGAATGTCTTGATTCCCATAGGTAGTTTTGAGAACCAATCCATAGCTTGTCCACCTAAGCTTCATGGAAATAATCTCATGAGATATGTTTGTTCGTGCATGAATTCCATACTAGATGTGCAAAATTCTCTTAGACGATCTTGAGGGTCAAAATTTCCAGTGTATTTGTCATATTTTAGAATTGTGACATTTTTAAGAAATGGAATTATCTTTAGTCCCTTGTCAAAAGCAAAAGGAAAAATGTGCTCCAAGGAATACTATTTTGTTGGTTTGTCTTTCTCTTTCTTGAGTTCTTTGATTTCATCTTGTATGGCAAGTAGTTGTCTTGTCAAAATAGACATAGGACTAAGATCCTCTTTTTACTTAAGCTGATTCACATCATAGTCCTTTGGTAGTTTCACAACTTGAGAGGTGAGTTATAGGAAGTAATTTTCCTTGTTTTCTTCCAAGGTTCTCTCAAGGATTTTATTGAATCATTTGCTTCTTAAAGCCCTTTGGTATTGAAGTTGTGTAGGGTCTTCATCATCATCAGAATCATAGTGCACTTCTCGGTGTCATGCTCCTTCTTGGTTATTTCTTGCTTGGTTATCATGTTCATCTTGGTTATTTTGTTCATCTTGTCTCTCATCCCAACGGAAGTCTTCTTGGTTATTCATGTTTGTCACTTTAGGTGTTGCTGTATAAGTCATGCTAGGAGTAGTTCCAAATAGTGGATTGAGTCTTGAAGTTTCTCCTTTTTCAAATGTCAGCAATGGTACTTCATTTGAGAATGGATTCTTTTCAAAATGATAAGATTTGTGCCTTGTGTTAACCATGAAAGCTGGGATTAAGAAATTTTAGAGTGATCTTGTATTTAAGTGGGTCTGAATGTTTGCAAATGTCTGATTGTGAGTCCAAAGATGCAAAAGTGGGTTTGAATATGTCTTATGGATCCAACATCAAAGGGTGTTAGAGTGCCCTGTTTATGAGTTGGGAACCAAAATGCAAGTGGATTTGAGGTTGTTCTTGAAAGTTCCAACATAAAAGGGTGTTAGAGTGTCCTTTTTATGAGCTAGGAACTTGATAATAGCTGATATGATAAGGTGACTCCATAATTTGGACAAATGTAGTTTAGACCATGCAAGGTGACAAGAATTTCTCAGAAATGACTCTCTTAGGTTATCAGATGGATGTGTTTTGACAATAAAATATTACTAATGGCTAAAATGGGTATCTGGAAATGTAAAATTTTTTGATTCTAGAATGTACAGAAATGTTCTTTGTCTCAGATGCGACACTTTATAGGCGACTAGCAAATTTTTGGCCCCAAATGTGACCTAGGAAATACAAGATGCAACTTAGGATATGTAGTAGTCACCAGATGTGACTCAGGAAATGTGGTAAACACCATATGTGACTCAAGATTAACCAAATGTGACATGGAATGTTGGGTGTGATACATGATTACCAAATGCGATCTTATGATGTCTGTCAATTACAAGTTTCAGTGAATTTTGGAAAAATGGTTCTTCTCTATCGAATTCTAGTGACTTGTAGGTGTTTGTAAATTCTTTGTGTTTGTTCATTTGGGGGGATTTATCTAAAATTTGTATTTAAGACACAACAAGCAATTGTATTAAGCAGACACATCTATCCTTCCCTATGCTAGGTAGATATTGATACCACTAGTTCACTAAATTAGGAACACACTCAAAGACTCCTCAGAATATGGCAGTCCAATAACATGCAATAGATATTGGAGCCCATATTAACCTAGTAGTAATGTCAATGAGGGCTCGATATGGTGAATATCTTGGGGTAGTTACTATTTTCCTCGCACAAGTGATAACAACCTTTTGGGGGTGATCTAGGTTGCATCTATCTTGAGGCTTTTAATGAAGGCATTTGTTCATAACCATCTCCCATAGCCCCACAAGTAGGATTAAGACCATAAGCCCTATAGGAACTTGAAAATGTGTAGTCACACAAGAGAGATTTAAGCAGTTCCGCTCTACACGAGATCCAAGTCTATCATTGGAATTGATCATCAATCTTCCAAGATAAGATGAATTAAATCTTCTAAAGTTTTCACCTCAAGGAAGTGTCAAATTTTATAGTGGGGTGGAAGAGTTGGCTTAAGACTTGTCCCCACTTGGGTCATTCCTGGGAGCTTTTTTCCTCAACTGGTAGGCCCTCTAAAGGTAATGAAAATAAGGAAAATAGATCAATGATTGTGAGGTCTAAATTTTTTATTCTCCATGAAGGAGAAGAGCATAATCTCCTATCTCAAATCACCTCTCCAAGACACATCATGCAAATTTAACCAAATTAACCCAATTTGACCCCAAATTGCAAGCTAATTTTTGAGTTTTTGATTTTCCTCAAGGGAAAAGAGCATAATCCTTTGATTAGTTTTCAAATTGATTTCAAATTGTATTAATATTCCTAGAAAAACAAGCATGAAGTTTGGTTGATTTCCTTTAGGAAACTTGCATACAAGCATTAGTAGTTTCTCATAATTAATTCTTTGTCATTTCATTTTGCAAACCACTATTAAGCTCCTAAAAACCACATCAAATATTAGATCAATCCATTAGGGGTTAGAAAATCCAAAAATCAAGTAATGACCCCAGACGTGATCCTAAATTTGACTAAATGTGATACCCTTTCCCGAATGCGATTCAATTTCTAAAATGTGACAAAGGAAACTAAATGCGATCCATAATTTGAATAGGTTTGAAGTTAGCACATAAACATGGAATTAAATGTGTGATTTGGAGCTAGTTGTGTCTCAAGTAAGATTATTTTATGCTTCCAAGAAAAAAAGGTTGAAACAGTATAGGAATGCAGTATGGGATATGATTGAATGTTTTGATGCCTTTAATATTGTGTGGAAGGATAGAAGCAACAATAAGATGGCTAACCTACTAGCCAATATAGAAATCAATCCTACTGATATCACTTTTGCAAGCCTCTCAAAATTTGAAACTCAGACCAGGCCCAGTATACCAGATAACATTGAAAATTAGCAAGTTTTTGAGGATGACCAAGATATCTTGAGGTTTATGAATTGTGAAGATAAATATCATGGTTAGGAATTGGATTGCTTAGCCTTGGTTGAGACTATAGAAGGAAAGGAAGTTGTCCTTGGAAATGAAGTCATACAACTTAATACCAACAAGGTTCCTAGGGGACTTGTTGTTTTAGAAACTGTATTTGATAATCAAGACAGAGTCCAAATGGATACTAAGAAAAGAGACCAGATGGACTTGGAAGAAGTTAATATTGGTACTAAGGAAACACCAAAAAAGGTGTACATTATAAAAAAAATGTCTCAGCATGTAAGAAAATATTTGATTGAGCTGTTAAGAAAATTTAGACATGTCTTTGCATGGTCATATAATGATCTAAAGGTTTACAGAGAAGATTTATTTCGGTATGTCATCCCCTTGAACAAAGATGCTAAACCTTTTAGGAAGAAGCAAAGACCAATCAATCCTACATTGGCTCCTAAGATGCAAGAAGAATTGATGAAGTTAAGAGATGCTAGAATCATAAAGCTTATCAAGCATTCTTCTTGGGTATCAAAATTAGTCCTAGTTAGGAAGAAGAATGGAGACATCAGATTGTGTGAGGACTTCAAGAACTTAAACATCTCTTCTCTAAAGGATAACTACTACTTGCCCAAACGGAAGAAATGTTGCAAAGAGTAACTAGATCTAGTCTGATGTCCATGATAGATAGTTTTTTTGGTTACAACTAGGTGATTGTGAAAGAATTAGATTAATTTAAGATAGCTTTCACAACACCCTAGGGAACTTATGTCTATGTAAGGATGCCTTTTGGTTTAACTAATGTTGGTGCCACCTTCTAGAGAGAAATGGATGTTGCCTTTACAAATTTTATTGATGCCTTCCTAGTGGTATACCAGGATGACTTAACTACAAATTCCAAAAGAGAAGAAGATCATTGTTCTTATTTGGAGAAGATATTTGTGAGAGCTCTGGAATATGGCATTTCTATGAACCCAAGGAAATGCACATTTGGTGTGACTGAAGGCAAGCTACTTGGCCACCTAGTAGGGAAGTAAGGAGTGAGAATTGACCCAGAAAGAGTTATGGCAATTGACAATATTCAAAAGACAAAAAATGTGAAGGGGATTCAATCTTTCTTTGGCCAAGTAAATTTCTTAAGGAGATTTGTTACTAATTTTGTTGAGACCACTAGGCCAATATCCAAGATGTTAAAGAAAGGATTTGAAATAAAATGGGATGGGGAACCTGATGAGGATTTCAAGAAAATCAAGAAAGAAATGAAGGATGCACCTATACTAAAGGAACCCAACTATGGTATCCCAATGCATATCTTTTCTTTTGCTTCTTTTCATACTGTTGCTGTAGTCCTATTACAAAAAAATGATGAGGATTTTGAACAACCTATTGCATTCTTTAGCAAATCTTTACAGGCTGTAGAATTGAAGTATGATATCAATGAAAAACAAGCATATGCACTTGTCAAGGCTGTGAAGGCTTTTAGATGTTATTTGATTGGGGCAAGTGTGGTTTCTTCTATACTAAGTGCTATAGTGAAGGACATCTTTTCACAGCAAGAGGTATTTGGAAGGAGATGCAGATGGATAAATAGAATTCAAGAGTTCAACATTGATATTTAGATCACCAAGCTAGTTAGAGGAAAAGGATTGGCAAAGCTTATGGAACAATCCAATCTTGATGCAAATCAGGTAAATCAGGTTGAAATTGATAATACATGTGATATGGATAATTGTGTTTGGTATCAAGATATAATCTATTTTTTTAAGAATATGAAATGTCCATTGGAAATGGATGATAGAAAGAAAAGAACACTAAAGTTATAGGTAATCAAGTATGTAATTATAAGATGCAAGATATATAGAAAAAAATTGGATTGCATACCTTTGAAATGTGTTGATAAGAATCAATCTGACAAGCTATTCAAGGAAATGCATGAAGGAATCTATGGTGGGCATTATATGGGAAAGACTACTGCTTAGAGGATTTTGAGGGTAGGGTTCTAGTGGCCCATAGTTTTTAGAGATGTAGAGAAAATGGTGAGAAAGTGTGATGCTTGTCAGAGATTTTATGGTAGGCTAAAATTTTCAAGAAACATGCCACTAAGACCTGTTGAGGTATAGGGCCCCTTTCCAACAATGGGGAACTAATTTTATTGGAGAGATACCAAACAAGTCTAGTGGGGGACACTCTTGGATCTTAGTTTCTACTGATTACTTTACAAAGTGGGTTGAGGCTATTCCCACAAGAAATGAAACAAGTAGAGTAGTGATTGATTTCTTGATGCACAATATTGTCACTAGATTTAGTTCCCTAGAAAGAATAGTTTGTGATAATGCAATGTGTTTTAGATCTAGTGAATACAATGAATTTTGTGAGAGTTTAGGGATTCAGGTGTCATATTCCTCACCTATCATCCACAAGGGAATGGACAGGCAAAATCATCTAAAAAAATCCGGGTGAAGATTCTTAAAAGGATTCTTGAAAAGAACAAGAAATCATGGAATTCAAAATTGCCATTAGCTGTGTAGGCAGATAGAGTAATAGTGAAGAAGGCAATTGGGTGTGCACCATTTGACCTTGTATATGGAATACATGCAAGAATGCCACAAAAAAACTTGTTAGAAATGTACAAGTTTGTTCAGATATATGATGATGACTTAGATGATGAGATACAATTAAGGATCAAGGATTTGATCAAGCTACACGAAACTAGAAGGGAATCAGCTTCAAGGAATACTAAGATGTAGTTGAAAGTTAAGAACCTATATGACAAGAAAGCTATAGAGAGAAAATTTGAACCAGATGACTTGGTACTACTCTGGAATGCTAGATTGGAAGACAAAGGTAAACATGGAAAATTTAACCCAATTTGGCTAGGGCCATATTTGATTTAGGACAAATGGGGACCAGATTCATATCTTGTCAAAGATCTCAGTGGTGTTGTTCAAGAATTTCTTGTTCATGGAAAATTATTGAAGAGGTACTTTTGTTAAGAGGTATCTTTCTTTCCATGAGCAGTAGTTAGGGCTTTGTATATATTGTAAGTTTTGTATAGGTGTGGTGTGTTTCTTTCCTTCTTGGTGTGGTCATTGTACATAGGTTTTGTTTAGTGCTCTCTGCATCTTGTCATTGTGTCAAGTATGTGGTCTACTTACCCATAAATTCTAAGTTATTGCATGGGTACAAGTTACCCATCATCCCCAGACAGAGCCCCTATTGGCCAAGTTTTCTATACCTTCATAGTCTGTGAAAAATTTTCATATCTTGAAGCTGGGTCTTAGTTCTTCTTAGGGTTTCAAAAAATTGTCATACTTATGTCTAAAACCCTACCCTTGATCTATTTTCATGTTACTTTTTCATGGCACTTAAGTCTTTCCTTGCACATGGTCTTTTTCCTTTTGTTCGCTAGGTCTCATAATGTTTAAATGTTAGCAAGTTTTATATAGTGATCTAGTGACTAAGGGATGTCACATAGTGTTTGCCAAATCTCCAAGTTCCTAGTAGTTAGTTGTAAACATCTAGCAATCTAGTGAATATGGTTGTCGCTTGTTCTCTTATTTCTAGTGGTTAGTGTCTTGGCATTCATTGATCCAATGAACAAGCACTTAATCAAGAAAATTACTATTTTCGCTCATTCTCTTAATGCAATGGTCAAGTTTCAAATGATCTAGTGACTTAGCAAGGACCGTGGATGGTGAACAAGATCAATGGCTAGCGCTTCATCTCATGATTTATCTAGGGTTAAGTGAAAGATCTGGTGACTTGGAAAATAAAGGCTATCTCATGTTCTCTGAATGTAATTGGGGTTAAGAGAAATGTTCTGAGATCTTGCGAATACTTCAATTGCGTGATCTTGTGATTAAGCATGAGTTAAGACAAGAGTCTAGAGAAAGTGAGATTCATTCAGTTTTTGGTTCTTGTGATATAGTCAGGGTTAGTAAAAGGATCTAGAGAATGCAAGAATAGGTCTTAGTCACTTATTCTCTGAATACAACCTTAGGTTAAGAAAAGGTTATGAGATTGCGTGAATTTCTTTGTTCACTGGATCTCTAGATTAGACCCAAGTTAATTGAAAGGTTCAACAACCACGTGAAGTCTTTAGTCACATGTTATATAGACCAGAGATGAGTTAACATAAAGGTTTCAAAGATTCATATTCTCTGTTGATGTAGTCAAGATCTAACGGTTGGCGCTAGATCTCCAGATTAAACTTCAGGTTAAAAAAAGACTCAGCGACCATGCAAATGCTTCATTCACTTGATCTATAGATGAAATCCTGGTTAAGTAAAAGGTTCTAAGAGCTAGCAACTTTCTCAGTTGCATGTTCTCATAATGGAATATGGGTTAAGGTTAAAGACTTTGAGACTCAGCGTGGACCATTGATAAGCACAAGATCGGATGGTGGTCATTGATTCTCCAAATGAGACTCAGTTATGGAAAAGGTTTGGCAATTCAACAAATGTTTTAGTCACTAAATCTCATGATCAAACTAAGGCTGAGTAAAGTATTAAGAGATTATGAGAACGTCATTAGTAGTTGAATCACTGAATAAGTAGAGTTAAGTTCTCTGTGTCATAAAACAAAAAACTAACTCTGATGTGGAAAGGGCATTATGACAGGTTGGAAAAAGAAATTAATTAACCAATCATAGTATAGGTGAGGTTTTTTATCCATTTTCAAGGGTTTTTTAAGCAATAAAATAGTGTAGTGGCTTGTCACCTTTTTTGAGAATTTAATGTATCCTATCAACTTCCTGCATCATGGCTAGCCTGGATTTGAACTTGGTTTCACGTAGAAGTGAATGTTGAGGTGATTGGTAAGAAGATTTTATTATAGTTTGATCATTTCCATGCATTCATTTCTTAATAATATATAGACAAGAAGCTCGTATTCTCACACCTATCAGTTTTCAAAAGAGCAAATTTGTGAAGCCAAGCAGTTGCAGGGAGCCAATTTCAAGCAGATAGTTTGCAGAAAGAAGCATTTTTAGAACAAACAACATGAGTCAACCAGAGGCTAGTCATGCATCATCTAGTGAAGGATTACATGAGTAGGGTGGTGACCAGAAGGGGAAGCCAAACTATTCTAAAGAATTCATCCATTAGCTCCCACAATCAACACAGAATAAGAAGGTTAGTGATGATACCTTCATTGATTCCATGGCAAATTGTAGAGACCCTCTTACTCTTGGTGTCTCAGGCTATCATATTTTCAATTAATTTTAAAATAATAGGGATAAGCCCATTCTAGTGTGTAATTCCTGGAAGCTAGGATTAGGAAAATTGGTAGTGCCTGATGTCTTCCTAGATGTAGACTTGTTGATTGAATTAGCTAGAAATTATGATCTTGTCTCCAAGACAATTCAGAGAAGTGACAAGTCAGCCTTAGTTACCCTAGATAGAGGGTCATTTATGAAAGCTTTCAACCTATTCACTTCCTCCTTGACATAAATTTACCTAGGAAAGGAGAAGGAAAAGTATAGCAAGCAGACCCAACTGGTAAAGTCCCAAATTGTCCACCATATGCCAAAAACTAGAAAATACATAGCTCCACTCCATGCCCATATGAAAGCCCCATATAAATTATAGTCCTTGAATTTTTACATGAAGTACATTGCCTATGGGTTGTGTCAGGTCTTAGGGATTGATGGAGATAAAGAAAGAATGCCAACGGATTTGTTGATGATCATCCTAGATATGCAGAGCCATCATGCCAACACTAATTATGATTACATCTAGTATGTGATTGATATGATGCATGAGGGTCTGATTTCCATCATAGACAAAAGAAAGCCATCAAATTTCATGCATTACTCCTTGTTAATGCATTTGATAATGTTTTTCAATGTTGACCTCATGGATGTGAACATGTTGAGGCCCAGGAAGGTGAGAAAATTAGAACCAAACCCAGTACAATTCTAGTTGAGGGCTTTGGAATACTACATCAAATGAATGTGAATTCAATAGTTTCTAGAATTGGATGGTGTACCCTCTTTTGATAATGATGGGAAAAAATGTCACAAGGCTCCCAGTGAAGGCACTAAGACTGCTCAGGCCTAAACATTTTGTGGATAAGTGGCCAGGAGATCACAACTGGGGAAATTTATACCTAGGAGAAAATTTCACTATAATCAGGGTATATGGGTGCCCTCAGGCCCCTCATGTTCTTCCCAATTATGTGACACCAAGGATTTCTCAATTGGAGTTTCTCTAGCACTTGATATGGATAGACAAGGAGATCCTAGCTCCACATAGAAAGGGGACATTCACTCCTAGAGTGTTTAAAGTAACATATTTTGCAATTGGGAAGAGAGCCCTACCTTAGTTAACTCAATGGATGAATCAATTCATGATGGCTACTAGGGCATATAGATATGTAAATTCTGAGGACTTCATCAAGACAGCTAGGAAGATTCTTATCCCTAGCATTGGAGTCATTAAGGAGCATGAGGGATGTGATATGGAGGATATCATCAGGAACATCCTGGATGAAGAGGAAATTGAAAAAATATTGAGCAAGATCTGAGATTTAGTGGATTTGGAGGTATGATTGAAAAAGGATAAGGTTCCCTTCAGTGGTATCTTCCCTGATCTCCCATATATTGCAAGGATTGACAAGATGATCCAGAACTTTGATGTCTTGTATGATAAATTGGGTTCCCAATTGGATGCCAAAGAGAAAGATGAAAGGGGATACTCATCTTTTGACTATAAGACTGATAGTCAAGGTTCCTATGAGGAAGATAGCCCACCTCATAATGTGATGGAGCCACTACAAGAACATCGTATTGATATACCAGAGGCAAAGGATACACATGAGCCCCCATAAAAGAAATAGAGGATTGAGGTGGGTGAATCCTCAAGGGCTAAGGGTACAAAGAAAAGGATGGACATGACTTATGCCCTAGTACCAGGTGATGTGTCTTATCACCACCAATTGAGAAAGAAGATACGAGATGATAAGAAGGTAGGCACATAAGAGGAGGTTGAGCTGCCCTTGTTGTTGTGATAGGATGAATGATGCAAGAGAGGGAAAGAGGGGCCAAGAAATGGCACACCCTAACCTGAACCATGCTACTCAACAACATGTGGAAGCAACAACAACATAGTGGGAGGGAGAAAATATAGATACTTTCATTTATTTACTTCAGATTGATTCATACATGTCAGGCTGTAAGGCCTTCCCATTTACTACCACTTATTATAATGAAATAAAGAAGTCCTCAAACATGCAAGGATTTGCAAATAATCTCAATCTTCCAATCTTCTATCTTCTATAAAAAAACTCCCTAAACTCTAACCAAACAACTACATTTATATAAGAGGCTACCGAACTAAGTCAACCTTCAGATCCATAATCAACAAAAGGAATGATTAGATCTGGGATCACATGCTTCCCAATAATGAATACTAGCATTAAATCCATGACCCATAATCAATGCACAAGTTGGCCTCAACATAAACTCAAAAGAAACCTGTTAGTAAGCAAAGCCAACCGAGCACTAGACAAGCATCACTGAGCACCAAGGAAATTCACCGAACACCAAAGAGATAACCGAGCAACACCGACAAACAAAAGAAACCAAGCAACACCGAACTAACTCGGTCAAAGTAGGAACCAAGCAACACAAACAAACTCAAATATGTTTTTGGTAACACAGGATTGCCAAGCACTTGAGATGCTCTTGCATCAAACACCTGGGGTTATTTGAAAATAATTATCCAAATCATTTAGTAGGTATGATCCAAGCTAGATCCAACTCAGACTATGAAATCCATGAACTATCTTCAATCGGTTTGTTCTTCCACTTTACTAGATATTCCATATACTATTTTCCTCTTATACTTCTACCTATTCTTTGCCCCAAAATCTACTCAACTTCTTCATTCTATTTCTTAGGCTATTCCATTGGTACTATCATGTCTTCTTGAGATTCATGAAACTCATACAAATCAACAATGTTGAATATAGGTGAAATGTCCATATCCTTAGGTAACTCAACTTCATATGCATTTCCACTGTCAAATTTTCTCAAAATCTTGCAAGGTCCAAACTTCTTCATCTTTAGTTTCCCATATGTTCCAACAAGAAATTTTCCTTTCTTCAAATGAACCATCACTTCATCACCAACATTAAAAGTCTTATGTCTTCTTGATCTATCAGCCCTATCTTTGTATTTCTGATTACTCTTTTCCAGTTTAAGCTTCACATCTTCATGCAATATCTTCATGTACTCAATGAATTTGACTCCTTCAACACTTCTCTTTCTTTCATCATCAATGTCTCTCAAATTAGATATACCTCTCGGTTGTATGCTATTTACAATCTCAAAAGGTGTTTTTCTAGTACTTCTATTCATTGAATTATTGTATGCAAACTCTACTTGTGCCAACATATAATCCCAATTACCTGGTGTGGTTCCAACTAAACATCTCAAAAGATTGCCCAAACTTCTATTCACAACTTCTATCTGTCCATTGGTTTGTGGGTGAAATGTAGAACTATATTTCAACTCAATACCCAACTTTCTCCAAAGAGTCTTCCAAAAGTATCCAACAAATTTACTATCTCTGTCAGAGATAATACTCCTCGGTAATCCATGCAATCTAACAATTTCCTTAAAGAAAAGATCTGCTACATGTACTATATCAGATGTCTTTCTACAAGGTATAAAATGTGCCATTTTAGAAAATCTATCCACAACCAAAAATATAGAATCATTACCTCTTACTGTCTTTGGTAAGCCAAGAACACAATCCATACTGATGTCAATCCAAGGTTTCTCAAGTACAAAAATTGGTGTATACAATCCAATACTCTGACTTACTCCTTTTGCAACTTGACAAACTCCACAACCTTTCAAAAATTTCTAAACATCTTTATACAACTATGGCCAAAATTATTTCTCCTTAAGAAAACTCAATGTCTTATCAACACCAAAATGTCCAGCAAGATCACTACTATGTTTCTCCTTTATCAAATTAGTTCTCATTGGTCCTCTTGGTATACATAACTGAATACTTTTAAACAACATACCTCCTTGCTTAAAATATTCATCCCATTTAGTACTCTATTGATCTTGAATAGGTACTTTGCACTTTCTCCATGACTCAGAAAAATCAGGATCAAATTCATACGAATCTATCATGTCATCAAAGCCTAAAATTCCAATTTTCAGCTTGGTCCTCAAAGATCTTCTTCTAGTCAATGCATCAACAACTCAGTTAGTGACTCCACTCTTATGCTTTATCACAAATGTATAACTCTGCAAATACTAAACCCATTTCATATGTCTCCGATTCAACTTATTCTGACTACCCAAGTACTGTAAAGCCTTATGATCGGTATACAACACAAATTAACTCGGTATCAAATAATGTCTTCATTTCTTCAGTTCTTGAAAAATAGCATAGAATTCTTGATCATACACAGAATATTTCCTTTATGCATCACTCAACTTTTCACTAAAGAAAGCAACATGTTTACATTCTTGACTCAATACAGCTCCAATTGCACTTCCACTTGCATCACATTCCACTTGAAATACCTTATTGAAATCAGGCAATGTAGAAATAGACAATTCAACAACCTTCTACTTCAGAGTCTCAAAACTTTTATCAGCTCCATGTGTCCACTTGAATTCTCTTTTGTCTCCTCTCATAGCCTGAGTCATAGCATTACAAATTGAACTAAAATTTCTAATGAACTTTCGCTAAAAACTTGGCAAACCATGAAATGATCTTACCTCACTAGCATTCATAGGTTTAGGCCAATTCAAAATAGCTTCAACCTTTTTAGGATCCATTTTCAAACCATCAGTTGAAATCACAAATCCGAAATATACAATCTCCTCTTTCATGAATGAACACTTTTTTAGATTTATCAACAACTTTTCTTCTTTCAATCTCTGCAAAACTTGTCTAACATGTAATAAATTTTCTTCTTTGGTCTTATTGAAAATTAGAATATCACCAAGATATACAATCATGAACTTACCCAAGAATTTCTTTGAAACTTCATTCATCAACCTCATAAAAGTATTCGGTGCATTGGTTAAACCAAAAGGCATAAACAACCACTCATACAAAACTTCTTTTGTCTTGAAAGCAGTCTTCCATTAATCACCTTCTCTGATTCTGATATGATGATAACCACTTTTCAAATAAATCTTGGTAAAATACTTTTTTCCAGTCAAACTATCCATTATATCATCCATTCTTGGTATAGGAAACCTACACTGCACTATTATCTTGTTGATTTCTCTGGAATCACTACACATTCGCCATTCTCCATTCTTCTTAGGTGCCAATACCATAGGTACTACACAAGGACTCAAAATTTCTCTGATCAAACCTTTCTCTAGAAATTCTTGAATCTGTTGGTTCAATTCCTGATTTTTGGTAGGTGTCAATCGATGAGGTGCCTTGTTCAGTAAACTAGCTCTAGGGATAAGATCCATACAATGATCAATGCTTCTTTTCGATGGAAAACCATTAGGTACATTATCATAAATGATTTCACTATACTATTGGAAAGTTGGCTATACTGATGTATATGACTTGATATAGTGTTGTCATTATCGTAACAAAGTCATATAGCAGTTTGGAGTCAACGCACTTGATGAGAAGATCATAAATCAGTTAAGTGTTGAAGACTAGACAGTATACAAGGTTCCTGTAGCTTAGAGCATCGGTGCATGTGTGTATAGAAGAATTATGGTGTGCCCCCTAGAAGTTAAGTTTTTTAGACTATATCCATGCTTAGTCTATGAGTGCATGATCAGATGTGCAAGGATGAGAAAGATACAATCAGTTGAAGTTGCACAGCCAGTGTGTGCTAGTGAAGAATAGAGAATGAAGCCGATAATTAGTATTTTGGTTTGTGGATATAATGTAATGTTGTAAAGGCTATACTCCTATTGTATTTAGGTTGTTGACATGTATACTTGTTTTTTTTTAAGCACGCTTAAGCCAATTCATTTGGAAGTATTGTATGTAATTGGTCTAAGGGTTGACTTAGTTTATTTTGTATGCGTGTATAAATATAAGATGCACCCATTGTATTCAGTATGGAAGTTGATAGAGAGTTGTGATAAGTAGAGAAGAAGTGTATGAAGACACTATAAGATGTATTAGATCTTTCTTATAGGTCAAAGCATTAGCGCATCAAAGGAACTGATCTGACAAGTACTGTAATAGTGACAGTTCATCCAACAAATATAGTGTGTATCTGAGATCAGAAGGTTGTAGCCTTCACCACTTGAGCAGTGAGCTCTTGGAAAGTATGTCCTCTCCCCTAAAAGGGACTATTGTAAAAGACTCCTAATAGGTTCCAACCCTTAACAAGGTCTACTATACTTAATGCATTGTAAAGAAACTCCTAACAGGGTTAAGGATCTTCTAACAAGGATCACAAAACACTAGTGCAAAATATTAGTGGGTGTCAATTCCCATCGGGGTTTTTACCTATTTGGGTTTCCCTATGACCATATTGGTGTCATGTGTTGATTTCATGTTTCATGTTTATGTGAATGTTTAATTCAGTACTTAAGAATTTAAGTTCAATATAAAGATTAAAGTGAAAAGTTAAAATACAGTGAACACTAATTCACCCCCCCTCTCAATGTTCCCATTCCTAACAATTGGTATCAGAGCTCTAGTCCTTAGCAAAGAAGTTTAACCACTTGAGGAGATCATGGACAAAGTAGAAATGAAACATCTAAAAAGAAATCTTGAAGCTGCTCTTGAAGACCTGGACAAATCAGAAAGAGAAATTGAAGAACTAAAAGAAAAAGTCAGTGATGCACAATTGGTTATCAAAAGGCTAAGAAAGGATTTGAAAGAATGCTCTAACAGTGATCTAGGAGAAAAGGTCAAGAAGCTAAATGAAGAAAATGCATCTATGAAAGAACTACTTGAAGAATTTTATGATAAGTTGATCAACAATTAGGAATTCTACAATGAACAAATCAAAGAGTACCTTCAACTCAATGAAGAACTAAGGCAAGAAAAAATGGAAATCTTGGAGCTAAGGAATAGAAAAGAAAGCTTGGAGTCTGAATTGAAAGAAGCAAAGAATGATATTGAAAAATTACACACCAGTTCTGATTTGATAGAATCTCAGTTGTATGCAAGGAGAGCCAAAGGAGACACTAGCTGTATTGGATCCAATGAAGCACAAAATCAGATTGACAACATGCGAGAAAGAAATGATTCACAAAAGAACTCTACTGATGCTAAGAAGACTAAAGATCAAACCAAAGATAATGGTGAACCACCTAAGAATGAGCACAAGCTGGTAGAATGCACTTGTTTTGCATGTAACAAGCATGGACACATTGCAAGGAACTGCACATAGGTAAGACCTTTTAATGGTTACTGTTATTCATGCAATAAGTTTGGTCATAGAGCTATGAATTGCAAGACTAGTAAGAAGAATAGGATTCAACATGATCAGAGAAATTAGAATCAGACAAACACAAGAAGTTCTCAGAATGTTACATGTCAGATATGTAACTATAATGGTCACTCAGTGAGACAATGTAGAATGGTGACTCATGTCAATGCGCCGAGGAATGTAAGACCTCCAGTCATTTGTCACTCTTGTAACAAGGATGGACATATCTCAAAGTTTTGTAGATCAAGGACGCAAGGTCAGGAAAGCCCTAAAAAGGTTGAAGAGCTAGTTTTGGATCCCGAAGGTGAAGTCAAGTTTGTGAAAGCCTCAAAGGATGCGAGCTTGATTTGGTTAGAAGGAAAGAAGGACAAAGTTGATGAGAATGTATTCGATGCATCCACAGTGGATGCACCCTCTACATCTAGATGAATGGCCATCAGGATCATAAGGGGAGCTAATTTAGCTCTAGACCCCTGCGTGGGTGGTATACTTACTCTTAGAGTAAGCACCTTTGGACTTAAGCTTTTGGAGTATAAAGGAACCTTCGTGCAAGAGTGCACATACTGATTGTTAACAGAACAAAAGTGTGAAATGTTTAAGTGACAGCCTAGTTTACATGGCAAGCATTAATGGCAGAATTTTCACTTTAAGTACATAGAAAGTTGTTTGATTACTCATTACATTCAAATTCAGAGTGATAGGAGAGTAGAAAGAGCTTAGAAGTTATTTTGAAGACTTGCAAATTGATCTATTAGTGATTTGCAGTGCATTTGGTCAGTTGCAAAAACCCTAGTTCGTCGCGCTGATTCAGTAGTCTTCAGATTATCTCAGAGATCAATTGGAAAGAGATTAATTAAGTCATGGATACTCCCATAGTTTTTGATGTTGCAGAGAAGAAAAGATATGTATTTAAGAAGCATCCATTTAAGTCAACCCTAGATGATTTAGAGGGAGCATTCTCCTACATGCCTATGGGCATCATGCATGTGGAAAAAATTAGGGCTTACATCTACTACAAGAAAGAACCAGTAGGGTTAGATAGGTTAAGGGCACACATGGATATCGTGTTGAAACCAAATAAAACATTCATGGATGAATATGTTAAGTGGAATGATCACCCTATAGTTGAGTATGCTACGACATATGAATTTTATGAGATTGAATGGATTAAGATACTATTAAGTAGAATTCATGATGATTTGTTCTGGATAGGTGATGTGCCAGTAAGAATCACTAGTGACCTAATACATGAGATGATAGGACTTTATAGGATAGGAGCCATCCTTCCTATGGGAAAGGATTTCAGGAAAATTGTTGAGAAAACATGTAAGTCAAGGAGTGATAGGCACGGGATGACAATTCAGCCTATTGAGAAATCATACATCAAATTGATGTCTATGATACTTGGATACAGGTTTCATCACACCAGTAGGGTGAATAGTGTGTTTGTGGGCACTATTCTAGCAACCATTAGACTTGTGAAGGAAGATGTAGAGTTCAACTTGTGTGAGATCTTGCGTGCACAGTTGATTGATAACATCAAGGCAATCAAGCATGACAAGACCAAGGTATTCAGGTTTGGGTCATTGACCATTTACATGTACCTTCATATAGTTGGGAGAGTATCAGATTTGCATTTGGACAAGTCCATTCCAACCATGCCACAGATATCTAACAAGGCATCCATAGAGAGTACATTGAGAGATTATGTAACCTTGGAGACCTTCAGGGTCAAGATGCAAATGAGGTATATAATTCTAGAAAGAATTTTGGAAAAGTATAAGGATACTATTTTCTTTATGGTAGAGATAGACACAACTTTTATGGAACCTATTGAGCCAAGAACTAAGTGGATTCATCCACTTGGTTATGAGGTAGAGGAACAAGTCCTTAAAGCATATGCATAGGTTCTACTATCAGCCCCCAAAGACCCTAATGATCCAAGATGGGGAGCTTATGAGGAGAAGACAAGAGAAATAGATGCAAAACTAAATAGCGTAAAAAATAAGAGGAAAGCCTCTAAGATTACATCTAAGATACTCAGAATACATGAAGTAACACAAGTAGACCTAGACAAGGCAAGGGAAGAAAAGATTGCTTTGGAAATTGAGAGTGCATCCATAGTGGAAGCTAAGTCTGATGATCCTAAGATGAAAAAGATAAAGATTGAGAAGACCGATGATCCAAAGGATAAACAAGGTAAAATTGATGATATCAATCCTACACCCACTACTACAGTTGATATTGAATCCACAGATGCATCTCCTAAGATGCCCAAGAGGAGAAAACAAACTAGCACAAATCACCCTTCAGCTATAAGTGTAGCCACAAGAAGCAAATTGAAAAATGTGCAATCACCTCCAGAAGTAGGATTCATACCTAGTCTTCAAGTGTTAAGGACTAGAGTTGTAGAAGAAGGAAGGCTAGATCATATAGCCAAATTTTATGACAAATATCATGAAATTGATAAGTCGGAGATTCATGAGATGCTAATCAAACACATGATAAAGTTTAAGAAGACAGTTCTTGAGTTGAAGACAGCAATCCCAGATAAGGTATGGGAGATTATGGACACCTTGAAGAGACAAGCCACTGAAGAAGACTTCAGAATCAAGGAACAAACACTTGATTCCAATCTTCTAGTATGTTCTGTTGAAGAAAAGTCACTTTTATTGAATTTGGTCAAGCCACACTTAAGGAAAAAGATGAGAACACTACACCTCATGAACAAAGATTATAAGCTGATATCTAAGCAAACAAAGAAGGCCTTTGAGAAGGTATTCTTAGAGTAGCACATGAAACCTAAGTCTATGCCCATCACTCAAACAACTAGTGAGCAAGACAAAGTAGAAGAGAACATCAAGATACAATCTATAGGTCCTCAGGATTCATCGCCTGTAGTGGAAGCACAAATAGAGCTAGATAAGTTTGTGACCATAATAGAGTCACTCAAGGATAGCACCATTATCATTGACAATGTTGAGATAGCCATGGCGGCCATTGACACTGACTTGGATAAGTTTGAAGAAGCTTTTGTGAGCACACAAGAAGATGAAATGTTATGCAGAAACACACCACCCACTCATCAAGAAGAAGTATTGATTGATGATGAGAAAGAAGAAGAAAAGATGGAAGAAAAAAAATAGAAAAAGAGGAAGAAAAAAAAGAAGAAGAAAAGATAAAAGAAAGTGAGAAAAATGATGAAATGGAAATAAAGAAAGAAGTGCTAGACATCACTCCCATCACTCCTTCAGTAACATTGTTTTCAAGTTTGACACCCGACACATCCAGTTTGGACTCATGGAGAGAAGAAGACCCGATTAAGTTCAACGTCTTAGCTATGGAGAAAGCCAAAGAAAAGCAAGTGATGAGGAATCCCCTCCTGGTAGAATTAGTAAACATTTTGAACAATCTATTTCTAGAAGATAAGAAAGTGTCAAAGATACACTTGGTTGATGATGTGAGTACATTCATCTCACATTTCAAAAGCAATTTCTCAAGCCTTGAAGAATCTGCATCCCTAGCTACAGAAGAAAAGTATCTCAAGTTGAGATTGAATGAATTGGTGAACAATTTTACACTTGACCTCAATTCCCTCAAGATTGGTCAAGCATCCTTGAAAGAATTTGAAGATCAAGGAAGATAAATCATTGTAGAATGCATGAATCAAGATAAGCTCACCGATGCTCATTTCAAGAAAATAAAAGAGGCATAAGCTATGATTGAGTAGGTGAAGATTTAAGTGAAAGACACATCCATAAATGTGAACATGTGAAATAATGTCTACCAAAGTTAGATAGACAAAATTGAGAAGGAAGAAAAAGAGATGACAAAGTTAAGGGCTAAATAGAATTAGTTGAGGAATGCTCTTGCACCCTCACTAGACATTCTTACTCAAAATATCAAGGAGATTGATGCCACCATGAAAACCTATGATCAAGGTCCTTCCATAGATTTGAAGAAGATGGAGAAGCTTCAGTATGCATTATGCGCCCATCTCCAGATAGTAAACTCTTTGATCTCATTTTGGAAGAAGGAGATCCAGAACCTAAAGATTGCATATCTAGATGTTTTCCCTCAGTGAGTATGTGTAGATAAATTTTTTTGAAACACCTTTTTCATTAATGTCAAAGGGGGAGTTGTGTATAGAATATGGATCATAATATGTATAGGGAGATATAAGTATATGTATAGATGACAAAAGTTTTTTGTATTAAGGACAATTAGCAACTTGGCCATATTCCTTTGTTGCCATGAATGAAAAAGGGGGAAATCATTGGAAAGTTGGCTATACTAATGTATATGAATTGATATAGTGTTTTCATTATGGAAACAAAGTCATATAGCAGTTTGGAGTCAGGACACTTGATGAGAAGATCATAAATCGGTTAAGTGTTGAAGACTAGATAGTATATAGGGTTCCTGTAGCTCAGAGCATCAACGCATGTGTGTACAAAAGAATTATGGTGTGTGCCCTAGAAGTTAAGTTTTTTAGAGTATATTTGTGCTTAGTCTATGAGCGCATGATCAGATGTGCAAGGATGAGAAAGATACAGTTAGTTGAAGTTGCACAACCAGTGTGTGCCAGTGAAGAACAAAGCATGAAGTTGAAAGTTAGTATTTTGGTTTGTGAATATAATGTGATTTTGTAAAGGCTATGTGCCTATTTTATTTAGGTTTCTTACATATATACTTTTTTTTTGTAAGCACGCTTAAGATAATTCATTTGGAAGCATTGTATGTAATAGGTCTAAGGGCTGACCTTGTTGTTTATTTTGTATACGCGTATAAATATAAGATGCAACCATTGTATTCAGTATGGAAGTTGATAGAGAGTTGTGATAAGCAGAGAAGAAGTGTGCAAAGACACTATAAGATGTATTAGAGCTTTGCTAGAGGTCAAAGCATTAGCGCATCAAAGGAACTGATCTGACAAGCAGTGTCACAGTGACAGTTCATCCAACAAATATAGTGTGTATCTGAGATTAGAAGGTTGTAGCCTTCACCACTTGAGTAGTGAGATCTTGGACAATGTATCCTCTCCCCTAACAAGGACATTTTTAAAAGACTCCTAATAGGGTCCGACCCTTAACAAGGTCTACTATACTTAATGCATTGTAAAGCAACTCCTAACAAGGTTAAGGATCTTCTAACAAGGATCACAAAACACTAGTGCAAAATATTAGTGGGTGTCAATTCCCATCAGGGTTTTTACCTATTTGGGTTTCCTTGTAACCATATTGGTGTCTTGTGTTGATTTCATGTTTCATGTTTATGTGAATTTTTAATTCAGTACTTAAGCATTTAAGTTCAGTATAAAGATTAAAGTGAAAAGTTAAAATATAGTGAACACTGATTCACTCCCCCCTCTCAGTGTTCCCATTCCTAACATATAATTGGTGAGTAACTTATCAATCTCCTCAGGGACATTATCCTCTATTTTCTTACTTGATTTTTTAGGAATCACAAAAAAAACATACATCATTTCTCTTTAAATCCTTAGCAAACTTTCTTCCTTCCATCAAGAAAACTTTCATAGATGTGCAAACATTACTAACAGGTTCTTCCATCAAAGGTAAACAGATTTGTCTCTTTCCATTAGCCAAAATAGTATATTTATGCAATCTCCCATGATATGTAGCATTTCTATCATATTGCCAAGGTCTACCCAACAAAATATGACAACAATCCATAGGCATGATATCACATAACACCTTATCATAGTACTTTCCAATCTTCAACTTCACATAACATTGTTCACTTACCATGAGTGTATGCTCATCTTTGATCCATGAAATTTGATAGGGCTTCAGATGTTTCAACCTTTCCAACTGCAACTTTGTGACCATCTCTTCAGATGCCAGATTCTCCGAGCAACCACTATCAATGATTACCTTCCAAACTTTGTTAAAAACTCTACATCTGGTCTTGAACAAAATTTTCCTTACCGGATCTTCCTTTTTACTTTCATTCCAAAGTGCTCTTCTTACCATCAAGTTATTTTCCTTCTTAGGTTCATTCGGTGACTCTTCTTGCACCAAAGCATTCCTATTGTTAGCAGCCTTCTTACTTGCATGTGTACATTCAAATGATCCATGTCCTTCTTCTCCACAATTGTAACAAGTTCCTCAGAAACTTCCTCTATTATAACCACCTTGGTAGTTACTGCCTTTGCCTCTAGATGAACTTTCACCTTTCCACTCGGTCTTGCCTTTATCCAGAGTTGTCTTTTCTAGTTCAAATCTACTATTTTCACCATAAGATCTATCTCTTCCTCTAGGGAATCTACCACCTCTACCTCTTTGTCTTTGCTCATGTTTCTTGTTCAATTACTTCTCAACTTTCAATGCAAATTGATAAGCCTCTTTAATGTTCTCCAATTTGACCAAACTAATTTCTTCTTGGATGGAAACTCTCAAACCATTTAGGTATCTAGCAATTCTTTCCACATCATCTTCATCATGTCCAAATCTGATATCTAATCTATAGAATTCCTCAATATAATCCTTTATCGAGCTATCTTTTTTCCTCGAACTTTGCATTCACCTAACTAAGTTAATCTAATAATCACAAGGTAAGAACTTTCCTTTCAATTTATTCACCATTTTATTCCATACCTTGATTTTGTGTTTGCCTTTCCTCTTTCTATCTAGTTGCAGATGTTCCCACCATAAGGATGCATGACTTTTCAACTTTGTGCTTGCAATTTTCACTTTCTTGTCCTCAAGTACATTTTCATACTCAAAATACTTTTCCATCTCAGTGGTCCAATCCACCAATTCATCAGAATCCAATTTTCCACCATACTCAGGAGGATTAAAGTGTGGTATAGACTTTAGACTTGTCAAAGCCTTCAAGAATATTTTCTCACCTTGATCCATCATAGGTGCAGGTTCTACATCACCTTGTTCTACCTCAACTTCATCATGACTAACATCTTCAAGATGTCTTCCTCTTCTCTGGGTTGTTTCAATAGCTTCCAATCTAGCAAAAATTTGTGTCAACATGTCTGCCAATCCTGGATCCGCATCTCGCCTCCTATGAACCATCTTGAAAACCCTCTACAATTGCAAGTTAGATCATAATCTGCTACCCCACAACAATTCAAATAGGGATTCACAAGAAGGAACCTTCAAATGTATATTCAAAAACCTAGATCTAGATCTCACCTCACTCTAATACCACCTGACGCAAGAGAGGACAAGAAGGGGCCAAGAAATGACACACCCTAACCTAAACCACTCTACTCAACAACATGCAGAAGCAACAACAACACAATGGGAGGGAGAAAATGTAGATATTTTCATATATTTACTTCAAATTGATTCATACATGCCAGGCTATAAGGCCTTCCCAGTTACGGCTAGATATTACAATGAAATACAAAAGTCCTCAAACATGCGAGGATCTGTAGATAATCTCAATCTTCCAATCTTCTATCTTCTATAAGAAAAACTCCCTAAACTCTAACCAAACAACTACATTTATGCAAGAGGCTACCGAACTGAGTCGGCCTTCAGATCCACAATAAATAGAAGGAATAGTAAGATCTAGGACCACATGCTTCCCAATGATGGATACCAACATTAAATCTATGACCCATAATCAATGCACAAGTCAGCCTCAACAAAAACTCAAAAGAAACCTATCGGTAAGTAAAGCCAATCGAGCGCCAGACAAGAATCACTAAGCACCAAATAAATAACCACCCAACACTAGTGAACAAGGGAAACTAAGAAACAGTGAACCAACTCAGTCAAAGTAGGAACCAAGCAACACAAACAAACTCAAATATGTTTTTGGTGACACAGGATTGCCAAGGACCTGAGATGCTCCTGCATCAATGAAAGAGAGCTAATTCAAGAAGAGCTCATAAAAGATGATGAATTCATCAAGAGTGGTGAATTTAAAAACTTCTTTATTTGGAGAAAGCAACAGGAGCTTGCTAAATAGGGAACTAAGGATGCAGAACTAGATAATGAAGCCCTCCAAGCCTTAGCCACATATGATCCAACATTAGAGAAGATAATAGTTGAAGAGGTTAGGTAGTTTGTTAGGTCAAGTGAGATGCTCTTAGTTCTAGGATGAGACTTAACCTCAGCTTTCATAATTGATCAAATAAGGAGACAACCACAGGGTAGCTTGTCTTATGAATCCAAAATTGGAGAAATGATCAGAGGTTGTGGTTATGACCCTAGATCCCAGACATTGGCAATGTGGTCTCTGGCTCCAAGGACACAAAAGCCCTCTCTTGTTAGTATTGAAGACAAAATGGATGGAGACAAGATCATCTGGACTGTTTAGAGCACCAATGATCTTGAGGTCTCAAAAGTAGTGACTCATTTTGCACATTTGAATGAGGCCAAGACTGCTAAGCTTTCTGACAAATATGGGAGATTGTTTACGGACTCCATTAGGCTACCTAGGGATAGGAAGGAGAAGCTTGTAAGAATAAATATGTTAGAAGATGAGCTTGAGGAAATGAAAATCAGGCTTGAGGAAGCATCAAGGGTTGTCCCTCCTCCTATCATAGAAGCTGAGGTTGTAGTGGTCACGATAACAGAGGCACCTGAGGTGGTAGCAGGGGAGTCAGATAAATATAAGATAAAAATTGCTCTGGGTGCCTTGATAGATATTTTGCAACATAGGTTTAAAATGATCAAAGGAAAGATGGACCTAGTCCATAATTTATTTGCCATGTTGCAAAAGATAAATGAGGATATTAATGAAGCTATGGCTACTTTAGAGCCATTATTTAACGTGTGGTCTAGTAGAAGTGCACTTTTTGAAAAAATTGAAACATTGTAGCCACATAGGACTGACATCCCTGAGTCTATTGGAGAAGTGGGAGAAAAGATTGAGCTCATTAGTTCAACGTTAAGTTGTCAAGTATATTGTAAATCTACAAGTGGAAAGAAAAGGAGCCAATAGCCTAAATCAAAACCTCAACCTAAACCTCAAAAAAAACCTAAGAATAAAAGACCTAGGGAACTCTTGATCACCTTTGATGATTATGAAACTATTAAAGCTCCTAATGGTCCCCTCTACATTTATGCTAGGATTTATAAGATACCTACGTGTGGTTGTCTTGTTGATCCTACATCCTTAGTCAATGTCATTACTGAAGAAAACCTTTTTATGAAGAACTTACAATGTGATTGTTATGATACATCTAATGTATGGATCCAAACTTGTAATGGTTTTCTCTATCCATCATTTGGTTCTATGAACTTGCTTATTGAACTTTGTGGTAAAGTTGTGGACACTACCTTCATTGTTGTTCCTACTTCTGATTAATTTCAAGTTAAGCTTGGTTTGCCTTGGTTGAATTCCATGCATGCCATTGCTTCTCCTACCCATAAATGTATTAAATTCATTCATGATGACAAAGTGAAAATAATTAATCATTGTTTATATCAACCTTCTAGGCCTAGGGATTGTGCTACCCTTGACTTCTTTTGGCCTTCATTACCTAATTCATGTCCTTCTCGACTTGATAACCTTTTTTTCTTAGATCAAGCCTATAAACATCACAAGATTGTTGAGTTAAGCATGCCTCAAATGGATCTTAACCATGGTCCTTTACCTACACCTTCTGTACCTCCTTTATCCATTGCTTCTAGTTTTGTTAATCAAGCTCCTAGTGTTTCTTTTCATCCTACTAAGAATTCTACTAATCCTCTTATAGAAGCTGTGAAGGAATCGGTGGTTGTTCCTCCTAGTTCTCAACATATTTCAAACAAGACAAAATGTAACTGATTTTCTGATGAACATCGTAAGAAGTGCCCGGCTCAAGATAAGGCTTGTGCCTTTCTTCTTCAAAGTTCTTTACCTTCTTTTGACCAATCTATGCCTGATGTGTTGGAAGAAGTTAATATTAATAACGATGTTAAGATGAATGATTATGATTATTCTATTTGTATCTTAGATTATATTTCGATTAATCTTGATGAAGAAGATACTATTGATGATTGTAATGATGCTAACAATGAATATGAGACTATTGACATTGATACTGATTTACCTAATATGCTTTCAACATAATTGATAATTACACCTAGTATCGAACATCATGATTCTCAAGAGGATCCTTGTTTGGAACTGGCTATTATTCCTACTATGTTAGATATAGTCCCTCTTGCGAGTTTCCCACCTCCCTAAATGATATAGATTAAGATGGGGAGAGTAGGTGATGTGCTTGATTGGCTTGTCCTCCATGGTAGCTTTTTGTGTGTTTTCCTATTATATTGTGTTTCTCCAGTAATGTGTTTACTAAATGTTTGTTAGATTCTTTTATATGACCCTTGTTACTTTGTTGGTACAAGGTGATAAAGGAATGAAACCTATTGTACTATTCCTTTATATGTATCTCTATTCTTCTATATGTTGTTTTCATTTTATGTTGTACCTGTGCTATTGTTTGTAAATGTCTTCCTTGTGTAGTCCGCTTGGATTTGCGACTTGGTTGCATTGAATCTTTTTGGTCTCCATGTTGTGGTCTGAAAAGACTCTTCTTCATAACTCTTTTGTTTTCTTTCCTCCATTGTGATTGTAGTTCTACTTTCTTTGGGGAATGATGTCAATCTATTTTCTCTAATATCATATATATATACATATATATACATATATATATATATATATACATATAGATATATAGATATATAGATATATACATATATACATACATACATACATACATACATACATACATACATATATATATATATATATACATATATATATATACATATATATATATATATACATATATATATATATACATATATATATATATATACATATATATATATATATACATATATATATATATATACATATATATATATATATACATATATACATATATATATATATATATACATATATACATATATATATATATATATATAGATATACATATATATATATATATAGATACACACACACACACACATATATATATATATACATATATATATATATATACATATATATATATATATACATATACATATATACATATACATATATATATATATATATACACATATATATATATACATATATATATATACATAGATATATATACATACATATATATATATATATATATGTACATATATATATACATATACATATATATATACATATACATATATATATACATATATATAGATATATATATATGTACATATATATATATGTACATATATATATATGTACATATATATATATATATGTACATATATATATATATATGTATATATATATATATATGTGTGTGTGTGTGTGTGTGTGTGTGTACATATATATATATATATGTATATATATATATATATATATATATATATATATATATATATATAATCTTATGATCATACTGACCCCACAATAGGTAGACTATGTTCTCTGTATGTTTATGTGGTATTTCCCTTGATTTGTCTTTGCTTGGGGGCATCTCGTAGTGGAAACATAATCAGTGGAGTTGTTTATGTTTCTGTTCAAGCCATTGCTCCTGTTCAAGCCATTGCTCCTGTTAAAGTGTTAGCAATGACTTTAACGTGGGGGAATACACTCTGCTCACTTTTTGCACACACACATTTTCAAAAAAAATATTTTTCAAAACTTTTCTCCCTTTATGGATTAGAGAATAATCCTTAAAGCATGGATTTTTACCTTATAGGATCTCTTGATCCCTCTAGTTTCAATTTTCTAAGTTTTGATCCCTTAAGGTCGAAGGTGTCCTTAAGACTGGATCTCTCTTGTTTTGGATTTTCTCTTTTGGAATAGAATATTCCTGAGGGTGAATCCTTGATGGGTTGACTAGTGAGTAGCCATATTCACTAGGCGGTTCAACTCCATCTTTTCAGTTGCACTATTTTCTTGTGTGATTCACAATGGGACATAAGTTCTCATTGGGTGAGGTAATCACACCCTCTTCTCTCTTTTTTCTAGAGATGTCTCTCTTATTTGTAATCTTGGGGTTGACAAAGAATTGATTCCCTAGGGGCTTGAAGATTGCTTTGTCCCTTTGATTTCAATAAGATTTTCTTTTTTTTCTTTGTGATCTCATTTACCAAGAGTTTGCATCAAGTCCATAGTCTTGCTAAAGTGGGGGTTAAATGTATCATCAAAAAATGGAAGCACTTCTATTTAGGACTAGTTTAGCCCTTTGAATAAGTGGTTTGGGGTCATGTCAAATGCCTTGAATGGGTCTTTGACTTGGATCTGGATTTTTCCCTTGTCCTACCCTATTTTCCACTTCTTTCCTACCTAATTATGGCATCTTTCTCTGAGAATTTAAGGTTCTTGACCTTAGGGTCAAGGTCGACCTTCTAGGTCAAGGTCAACCTCGACTCTGACCTGGGGTCCAAATTTCAAATTCTGAAGGTTTTCAGATGTCGGGGTTCAGAAAGAATTATTTCCCACTTCTAGGTTGGTTGTTTTGGGCTTTGAAATAGTAACTCTTAATAGGTATTTAATTTAGGTCCACTTCTAAGGGTATAGGACTAATGGAAATTTATTTCTCCTATATCGGCCTCTCTAGAAGTTTGTGCCCTGGACTAGTATATAAGGAAGCCTTCTCCTCTCATTTCAATTCAAAGCAATAAACACAAGTGAGAATCAATCATCAAGAAAAAAAAGAAGAAGCAAGAAAGCAAGCAAGAAGGAGAAAGAAAGCATTCAAGCATTCAAGATTCAATTCATCAAGGAGATCCATTAGTAGCCATTGAAGGATTCAAGCTCTATGGAGCCCTCTTGTTGAAGATTTCTCCATCCATATCCATTCAAGCTTCTTCCTATTCCAAGATCCATTGAAGATTGGTGTTGAAGATCTAAATACAATTGATTTGAGACATCCTACAATTCTACATCCATTTGGAGCATCCATACTTGTAGATTCAAGGATTCGAATCCTCCATAAGGGTTTCAATATAAGTAAGGTGAATTGTTTTATTTACTTTGTTTATTACTACAATTTGAATTTCAATTTCAAGGTTAATTCCAAAACTAGGGTTTGACCAAGGCAAACCCCCCCATCCAAACAATAAAACCATTTTTCTTGCAGGTGCAGGTGTGGAATAGCAAATTACAGAGAAGATTCATATACCCTTTTTGACAAAATTTTGAGATCCACGAACAAAATTTCCGTCAGAGCAGCATAGGTCAAGGTCAACATAAAGGGGTCAAGGTCGACCTTCATTTGGGTCAAGGTTGACCTAGTTCAAAAAAGAAAAAGATTTTTGGGTTTTTTCTGTCTCTATGTTTCTAGACCAAATCCGATTGCAGAATTTCTAGAAACTCATTACAGACACCAGAAAACAACAATTTCCATATTTACTATACTTTGAGGTTAGTATTTGTCTTCAATTCATTTCAATACTCTCTTCCACAACAGAATGTAAGGTTTTCCTCTTTCTTCTTATTACTAATTGATTGATTCATTTATGCATTGACCATTTTCTTGTGGTTAATCAATTTGGATCTTTCCTTTGGGAATTTAGGATTAAGAAGAGAATCTTACCTTCTCCAACTCCTCTATACATCATACATATTTTTATATCTTTACAAACCCAAAGTGGGAACAAGGTGAAGCCAACCTATTCCACCCACTATAAATAAAGACCTCAGTTAAGTTGAAAACCTTAGAGGGAAAAAATATCAAATGCCTAGATTTGTAGGTCTATAGGCCTCAATCACACGTACGTGATTGCATGTTTCTTGTATGATTCATTTAATTTTTTTTCTTGGAACCCAAGATAAACACTTGATTAATCTAGAAATCCCTGCCTTTAGAGCCATGTTAAATTCTAAATTTGACCTTAGGTAGATTGCATGAAGTGACTTATCATGAAAGACTCATGTAAATGTTCTCAAACATTGACTTGTATTTAGAGGTTAAGGGTACACGACATTTTTTTTTGAGCTTGAAGTGGCTGACGATATATGATTATAAGAAGAAGACATCCAGTCAAATCTAATCAACCTAAATTGTAAAAATAATCAATCAATTGGAGACCAAAATAATAAAGTTACATTTTCTGATATATCTTGTGATGCATATGAAAAATCCTATAATGCATTTGAAAAATCCTACAACACATGCAAAAAAATTTCAACGCATTTGAGAGAAGTAGTGGATACAAACATTCTTTTGGCATATTTAAACAATCAAATAACATTTCTGAACAACATAGTAGTGTGTAAGCCTTTTCAAGTTAGCATGTATTAGTATTTATGTGGCACATACCAGGTCTATCACACCACATACATAATAAAAAATCCAAATAATGAGCATTTCTAGGGTCTGTTAGTCAAAATTGAATACATTTTTTGAATACTCTTTTTGGAGTTTTGTTTGCTCAATGAAAATACCAAGTCAAATCCTCACAATTTTTGATTATCATATGAATTCAAAGGATTGGTCTTTAAAAAGTTTAAATCTCAAACTCTTGATTCTTGCAGATGCTGGTCTTCACCAAATCCAATCACATTAAGATATATTTTCAAGAAAATAGAACATATCTTAGATAAGAAATTTTGTACGAAGATGAAACCCCGCAATCTCCTTTTACACCATTTGAAGAAGAATAAGAGCAAAGAGATTATATTCTGAATCTATTTGAAGAATCAATTAATCCAGTGGTGGAAAATAATAATAACTATGATCAAGATCAAAACCGCAATAAGGAGAACCGAGATAAAAATCATCATAGACATCAAGATGAAGAATGAACTAAAGAGAGGGTTGATGAGGTAGCTCAAGATTCCATGTTCCTCAAATTCATGGAATTTTTTTTGGAAAGGGAATATATAAATACATTTATTAAAATTTTCTCTATTAGGATTTAAGATTCATCATAATTATGAAACATCAACCTTAAAGAAGGATGGGGAAGAAGAAAATATAATTGGAGTGATGAATAAACAACTCAAACTATTCCAAACCCAGATTGATAACATGAAGAAGGTAGCGGCTCCTAAAACAATTTCTATTGAAGCCATATGCTCATTCCCCTTTGACAAAAGTTTGATCATGGTACCTTTTCCTCCAAATGTGGTCTTTCCAAAGTATGACAAGTATATGGGTAAATCAGACCCATAAGACCATTTATGATAATTTTATGCCTTAGTATTGAGTTCATGCATGACACAACTTATTTAATGATATTATTCCCTAGAATCCTTTGAGCAAAAGAGATGGAGTGGTTTTCAAAACTAACCCCAGGTATAAAGATGTTTGAAGAGTTAGCCTCCAAGTTTGTAACACATTATTCCTACAATATTAAGCATGAATTCACCATACTAAATCTATGTAACACCAAACAAAGAGATGGTGAGTCCTTAAGCTTCTTACAAAGATGTAGAGTGATTTTTTCCCATTATCCTAGAAGTGTATCCAAGAAGGAGAAAATGGACATTTTCATGAACAATCTAAATATGGAGATGAACTATTGATTACAACTCCAATGTCCACCCACTTTCAAGAAAGTCATTGAAAATGGGATAAAAATAGAGGAAGTTTTAGTGAGAAAAGGAGAAATAAGACTTTACAAAGAAAATAAGAGTTTCTCTAACACTAATAATAATTTCAACAATAATACCAATAAAAACCTTGTGAATGATGGGGTTGTAGAGGCCAACAACCTTAAGGATACTCCTTTCAACTAATCAAGTGGGTCTAATAAAATTGTTAATCAAATAACTAAAACCCTTTCAATAACAGCAATAACAATTTGTTTAATAATCAATGAACCAAAAAACCAAGATCTTTCTTCATTTCAAACCAAAGAAGTAAGTTCACACCCTTGGATGGACCCCTCAAAAATTAACCACAAGTTAAGCCTTCATGGTGGAATGATTCCCATCATTGTGAATATCATAGGAATAAAGGGAATAAAACAAATGAGTGCATGATATTGAAACACATGGTTCAAGACTTTGATAGTTCATGGTACAATCAAGGCGGATAGTCCTCGAAACAATGACCATCATATGAAATTCAAAAATCTCCTCTTTAATCATAAAAAGGTGAACCTTTGAACTATAATCAAAACAACAAAAGAAGTAATGACAAGGTAAAGTTTTCTTACACCTATGATAATACAATCAATACTTTATCAGAATAAGAGAACAATATCAATGTCATTGTAGTCAAAGAAAAATAAGAAAAAGAAAGATCCTATGTGGTAACTAGGGGGAAAGATTCAAAGGTGATAATACAAGTGCCTACCCCTAAAACCAATTTACCTACTAAATCATCCTCCTATCCAAGAAAATACAACCTTGTGGATGAACTCCAAAGGATATTAGCACAAATATCAATCTTAATGTTGTTAAAAATTTCACCAACCCACAAAGAAATATTGGAAAAATATCTTGTTGAGTCTACCGTTCCTAATGACTTGGATGCCTGTAGATTTCAAAACATGGTTGGAAACATCGTTGTGCCTCATTTCCTATCTTTTTCTGACATAAGAGGGGATAGGGAGAGGGGCCAAAGGCACACCCTAACTAGATCCTCCTTGCAGAACAACATGCGGAAGCAACAACACACAAAAAGTGAGAGAGAGATTGCAAAAACTTTCATATATTATCTTCAATTTGATTCATACATGCTGGGTTGTAAGGCCTTCTTGGTTTAGGCCAGATATTACAATCAAGTACAAAAGTCCTCCAACATGCGAGGATCTACCAACAATCTCTATTTTCTTTCTCTATCTCCCAAAAAATGACTCCTAAACTCTAACCAAACAACTACATTTATACAAGAGGCTACCAAGCCAAGTTGGCCTTTAGATCCACCATCAATGGAAGGAATGACCAGATCTAGGGCTACATGCTTCCCAATGATAGATACAAGCATTGACTCTGTGACCATAATTAAATGCACAAGGTGGCCTCAATAGAAATCTAAAACAAAAAAATTAGTAAGCAAGGATAACTGAGCTCCAGACAAGCCTCGCCGTGTGCCAAGGAATCAACTGAGTGCCAAAGAGATAATCAACCAAATCGGTCAACAAAGGAAACCAAGCAACACTGAACCAACTTGGTAAAAGCAAGAACCAAGAAACATAGACAAACTTCAAATATATTTTTGGTGACATAGGATTGCCAAGGACTCATGATGCTCTTGCATCAGACACCAGGGGTTATTTGAAAATGATTCTCTGAATCATGAAATAGGTATGATCCGAGCTGCATCCAACTCAGACTATGAAATCCATGAACTATCTTTAATTGGTCTATTCTTCCACTTTACTAGATATTCCATATACTATTTTTCTCTTGTACTTCTATGAATTCTTTGCTCCAAAATATTTTCAACTTCTTCCTTCTATTTCTTAGGATAATCCATTGGTACTACCATGTCTTCATCGGGTTCATGATACTCATACAAATTAGCAATGTTGAAAATAGGTGATATGTCCATGTCATCAGGTAACTCAATCTCATATGCATTTCCACTATCAAATTTTCTCAAAATCTTGCAAGGGACAAACTTGTTCATTTCTAGCTTCCAATATGTTCCAACAGGAAATCAACCTTTCTTCAAATGAACCATCACTTCATCACCAAAATCAAAAGTATTATGTCTTCTTGATCTATCAGCTCTATCTTTGTATTTTTAATTACTTTCTTCCAGCTTATGTTTCACATCTTCATGCAATGTCTTCATGTAATCAGAAAATTTTACTCCTTCAGCAATTCTCTTTCTTTCATTAGCAATATCCGTCAAATATGATATACCTCTCAGTTGTATACCATTTACAATCTCAAAAAGTGCTTTTCCAGTACTCCTATTCACTGAATTATTGTATGCAAACTCTGCTTGTGCCAACATAGAATCCCAATTACTTGATGTATCTCCAACTAAACATCTCAAAATATTTTCCAAACTTATGTTCACAACTTCTATCTATCCATTAGGTGAAATGTAGAACTATATTTCAACTCAGTGCCAAACTTTCTCCAAAGAGTCTTCCAAAAGTATGCAACAAATTTACTATCTCGGTTAGAGATAATACTCCTCAGTAATCCATACAATCTAACAATTTCCTTAAATAAAAGATTTTCTATGTGTATTGCATCTTATGTCTTTCTAAAAGGTATAAAATGTGCCATTTTAGAAAATCTATCCACAACAACAAATATAGAATCATTATCTCTTACTGTCTTTGGTAAGCCAAGAACAAAATCCATACTAATGTCACTCCAAGGTTTCTTAGGAACAATAATAGGTGTATACAATCCAGTATTATGACTTGTTCCTTTTGTAACTTGAAAAACTCCACAACTTCTCACAAATTTATGAACATATTTATATAACTATGGCCAAAAGTATTTCTCCTTAAGAAAATTCAATGTCTTATCAACACCAAAATATCCAGCCAAACCACTACTATGTTTCTCCTTTATCAAATTAGTTCTCATTGGCTCTCTCGATATACACAACTGAATACCTTTAAACAACATACCTCCTTGCATAAAATATTCATCGTATTTAGTACTTGGTTGATCTTGAATAGGTACTCTACACTTTCTCCATGACTCAAAAAAATCAGGATCAAATTCATAATAATCTCTCATGTCATCAAAGCCAAGAACTCCAATTTTCATCTCGGTCATTAAAGATCTCCGTCTACTCAATGCATCAACAACTCAGTTAGTGACTCCACTCTTATTCTTTATCATGAATGTATAACTCTGGAAATACTGAACCCATTTCATATGTCTCTGATTCAACTTATTCTGATTACCCAAATACTATAAAGCCTTATGATTGGTATACAACATAAATTCACTCAGTATCAAATAATGTCTCCACTTCTTCAGGGCTTGAACAATAGCATGGAATTCCTGATCATACACAAATATTTCCTTTTTGCATCACTCAACTTTTCACTAAAGAACGCAACAGGTTTACCTTCTTGACTCAATACAGCTCCTATTGCACTTCCACTTGCATCACATTCCACTTGAAATACCTTATTGAAATCAGGTAATGCCAAAATAGGAAATTCAACAACCTTCTGCTTCAGAGTCTCAAAACTTTTGTCAACTCCATGTGTCCACTTGAATTCTCTTTTATCTCCTCTTATAGTCTTAGTCATAGCATTACAAATTGAACTAAAATTCCTAATGAACTTTCAGTAAAAACTTTCCAAACCATGAAATGATCTTACCTCACTAGCATTCATAGGTTTAGGCCAATTCAAAATAGCTTCAACCTTTTCAGGATCCATTTTCAAAGCATCAGCTAAAATCACAAATCCCAAAAACACAATCTCCTCTTTCATGAATGAACACTTTTTCAGATTTATCGGCAACTTTTCTTCTTTCAACCTTTGCAAAACTTGTCTAACATGCAACAAATGTTATTCTCTAGCCTTACTGAATATCAGAATATCATTAAGATATACAATCACAAACTTACCCAAGAATTTCTTCAAAACTTCATTCATCAATCTCAAAAAAGTACTCGGTGCATTAGTTAAACCAAAAGACCACTCATACAAACCTTCTTTTATTTTGATAGAAGTTTTCCATTCATCACCTTCTCTGATTTTGATCTGATGATACCCACTTTTCAAATCAATTTTGGTAAAATACTTTTCTCCAGTCAAACTATCCATTATGTCATCCATTCTCAGTATAGGAAACCTATATTTCACTGTTATCTTATTGATTTCTCTGGAATCAGTACACATTTGTGATTCTCCATTCTTCTTAGGTGCTAATATAGAAGGTACTACAAAAGGACTCATACTTTCTCTGATCAAACCTTTCTCCAACAATTCTTGAATTTGTTAGTTCAATTCTTGATTCTCGGTAAGTGTCAACCGATGTGGTGCCTTATTCGGTAAACTAGCTCTAGGGATTAGTTCCATGAAATGATCAATGCTTCTCTTCAGTAGAAAACCATTAGGTACATTATTAGAAATGATTTCACTATACTCAGTGAGTAACTTATCAATCTCCTCAGGGACACTATCCTCTATTTTCTTACTCGGTTTGTTAGGAATCACAACAAAACATACATCATTCATTTTCAAATCTTTAACAAACTTTCTTCCTTCCATCAAGCAAAATTTCATAGATGTGCAAAAATTACTAACATGTTCTTCCATCAAAGGTAACAAGATTTGTCTTCTCCCATCAGCCCAAATAGTATATTTATGCAATCTCCCATCATATATAGCATGTCTATCATATTTCCAAGGTCTACCCAACAAAATATGACAACAATCCATAGCATGATATCACTTAACACCTTATCATAGTACTTTTCAATTTTAAAATTCACATAACATTGTTCACTTACCAAGAGTGTATGCTCATCTTTGATCCATGAAATCTGATAGGGCTTCGGATGTTCCAACCTTTTCAACTGCAACTTTGTGACCATTTCCTCCAATGCTAGATTCTCTGAGCTACCACTGTCAATTATTACCTTCCAAACTTTATGACAAACTCTACATCTAGTCTTGAACAAAAGTTTCCTTACCGAATTTTCCTTTTTACCTTCATTCCAAAGTGCTCTTCTTACCATCAAGTTATTTTCCTTCTTAGGTTCATTCAGTGACTCTTCTTGCACCAAAGCATTTCTACTACCATCAACCTTCTTACTTGCATGTGTACATTCAAATGATCTATATCTTTATTTTCCACAATTGTAACAAGTTCCTCAGAAATAACCTCTATTATAACCACCTTTCCTTTATTATAACTAGATCCACCTTGTAGAGCAACATGTGGAAGCAACAACACACAAAAAGTGAGAGAGAGAATGTATAAACTTTCATATATTATCTTCAATTTGATTCATACATGCCAGGCTATAAGGCCTTCCCGATTTAGGCTAGATATTACAATCAAGTACATAAGTCCTAAAAAATGTGAGGATCTGCCAACAATCTCTATTTTCTTTCTCTATCTCCCAAAAATTGACTCTTAAACTCTATCAAAACAACTACATTTATACAAGAGGCTACCGAGCCAAGTCAGTCTTCAGATCCACCATCAACAAAAGGAACGACCAGATCTAGGTCTACATGTTTCCCAATGATATATGCTAGCATTAAATCCATGACCATAATCAAATGCACAAGTCAGCCTCAACATAAATCTAAAACAAAAACTTGGTAAGCAAGGATAACCAAGCACCAGAGAAGCCTCACCGAGTGCTAGGGGATTAACCGAGTGCCAAAGAGATAACTGATCAACTCGGTCAATAAAGGAAACCGAGCAACACCGAGCCAACTCGGTCAAAGCAGGAACCAAGAAACACAAAAAACTTCAAATATGTTTTTGGTGACATAGGATTGCGAAGGACCTACAATGCTCCTACATCATTTTCCAAGCAAGATGATATTTCCCTAAATCATCCACAAAATCTCCCATTGCATATATAAGTCTTGATACATAAACATTGTGTCAAAAGAGTCCTAATCAATGGTGGTGTTAGCCTAAACATTTGTACCTTGAGTCTCATAAAAGATTTAGGATATTTTGAAGAAGTCATTGATCATAAAATAAAAATTACCATCAAAGCTTATGATGATGAGGAAATATCTTCATAAGGAATGGTTGTTCTTCCCATTTGAGTTGGCCCAATAAAAAAGGAAACTATTTTTCAAGTTCTTGACCTCAAATTGACATAAAGTTTTGTTAAGAAGGCCATGGATCCATGTGTTGGTTCCTAAAAAGGATTTTCCTCACAGAGAGACACCAATATACCTAGGACAGATTGTGAGGAGGGGTTAGTTCCACATGTGAGGAGATCTATAGGTAACTGGACCAACTATAGGGATAAATCTGCCCTTTGCACTTCTGGCTCTGCAAAACCAAGGTGAGTGCACCTAATCCAGTACCATATAACACTTTACAACTTCAAATTGGATTGAACAAATTAGATTATGATAAGAAAATACCAGATGGAAACCACTCATCTGTTGCTTCTTGATTATCATGAAATAACTAATACCACATAACCACAAAACTAAAGGATTTTCAATGTATTTTGATTTTACTTTGCAGAATATAACAAATCCCAACCAGACATATATCATCATAGAACATACTTATTTTAGATCAGTACCTTATCCATTGGGGAAATCATCTAATATAATGTAGAATACAAAGAATGACTACTATACTTCATCATAGATCCAAGCCATAAAGACAAACATTCAAAACCATACTACTTACACAAATCCCCATGCAAACCCAATGAATTTATGCTTCATCTGTAGCATCATTTAATCTGATTTTAAATTATAACTAAGGACTAACATCACATGCATAGATAAACTCCATGTCATGGCCTGCAAGGGAACTAGGGAAGAGAACAAAGATTCCCTTAGGAAAGAAAACCTATGTAACGAACTATGAATTTTTTTGAACTTTAAAAGATTTACATGCATAATAATATAAGAAAATTTTAACTTAGATTACTCCCATGGTTCCCTACTAGGATACTAACCATCCATTTAAGTTTCATTAAATGTACTAAAAAATATGAATAACTTTTAAACTAATTATATCACAACATTTAAAGATATTTAGAAGGAAATATGAGTGATTTCATTCGATATTCAACTTAACATTTCATGATCCATTTTATACTCAAAGTATCCCTTTACAAACAATCATAGAATTTAAAGTAATTCATTTCATAAGAACTTAAACAAATACTTCTATGAAATCATCCCATTTGATTTACTAACCTTTCTAAATCAATAGTAATGTGCAACATTCCACCTTACTTGGAAACTTACTAAATTCCTTTCTTTAAATACAATATGCTTTCAATAAAGATTACTTTCTAACCAATGTATCAGTTTAAATCCTTTAATCAAGTTTGACCTAATAGTCATTGTATAAATCCTTTAATCAAGGTTGCATTCAAATGGAATGTACTTAAGTCCTCTAACAAGGTGCACTCCTAATAGGGTGGTTGAAATCCTTTAACCAAGTCACACCTAGTAGTGTGTTTGTAACCCTTTCATAGGGTTGGCTATTAATAGAGCTCACTTCAGAAGAGTGAAAATAGTAGTAACATGTTACAAAGTGGTTTTTCCCAAATTGGGTTTCCACTATAAATCCTAGTGTTAATACTTGTGCTAATGTTTTGGTTTGAACATTTCTGTGTTTTGCAAGTTAAATACTATTGGATAGAAGACTGCACTGTTATATGTTTTTGATATACATTCTGTAATGACCGAGTAGCTATTGGTTGTTAGATCTGAGTTGTTGAAGTATTTAAAAGTTTAATTTATACATCTAGACCTAAGAACAACTGATTCAGCCCCCCTCTCTATTGTTTTAAATCATATTAACAATTGGTATCAAAGTTGTTGGTGCTTACAAAGAACAAGTTTAAAGGTACTTGAAGTAAATGATCAGGATGTATAAGAAGGAGGTACCAAAGTTGAATAAAGAGAACTTCCCTACATGGAAGCATTTGATGAAACTACATCTAGCTAGTATTGGTGACTCAGTGAAGTATTATGTTGAACATGACTATGTTACAACTGCTTCACCCTTGAATGCTGAGGAGATGAGAGCTAAACAAGAGCACAACCAAGAAATGTTGGAAATTGCATCTGCCTTGAGCTATCCTAAATTTGAAGACATCAAATATTGCACAAATGCATAGAAAATGTGGGACACTCTTACAAACATCTATGGTGGTGACATAAATGTACTAAGGGAAAAAGCTAAAATCCTAAGAGGTAAATTTGATGAAATGAAAATGCAAGAAGGTGAGAATATTGCTCAATATTATGGTAGGATAAAAGAGGTTGTAAATTCTATTAGAGGAGCTAATGGAACTATTGATGATGAGACTGTTATTGGAAAAGTATTGAGAACTTCGCTTCTTATTTATGCCATCAAAATTTTAGAAATTCAAGAATCTAGATGTAACCCTGGTAATGCTCTAACTTTGGAAAGTCTTGTTGGTAAGCTTACTACTTTTGAGCTTTCTAATTATGATAACTTCACTATTGCTAATGTTGAATCTGTATTTAAGTCACAAATGGTTATGAATAAGTCTAAGAAAGAAACAGAAAGATGCATCAGTGAGAGTGAAAGTGATAGTGACACTTTTGATGAAGAACTAGAGGATCTTGAAGCTCTTATGGCCAGAAGATTGAAAAGAGGAAAAGGCAAGTATAAAGGTAAACTCCCTATCATATGTTTCTCATGTAACAAAGTTGGTCATATAGCTACAAGATGTCCTAACAAGGATGACAAGGATGAGGAAAAAGATAGAAAGCACAAAGATAAGAGAGAAAATAGAGGTTACCGAAGGTACAAGGACTACAAAGATAAAGGTAAGAAATCCTACTATATTGCTGAAGAAGAAAATAACACTGATAATGATGATTTTGAAATTGAAGTAGTCTATGTTGCTATGAAAGATGAGTCTGATGAAGATGAGAAAACTACACTTGTATCCTATGTGAACAAAAAAGATAAATGGATTATTGATAGTGGTTGCTCGCACCACATGACTGGTGACAAAAGTAAGTTTTCTACCCTAGATCATTACAAAGGTAGAAGTGTTAAGTTTGGTAATGATGCACCATGTCTTGTTAAGGGTAAAGGATTAATTAAGATAACTGATAAGATCACTTGTGAAAATTTTTATTGGGTTGAAGGTCTTAACTATAATCTGCTAAGTGTTGCACAAATTAATAGCACTAGTTACCGAGTGAAATTTCATCATAGGAAGGCTAAAATATTTGATGCCACTAGTGAACTGATTGGAAGTGGAGAATAGATAAGAGGTAATTTTTTCTATCTAGACCTATCTAAGGAGACAGGTTTGATTGCACAACTTGATGATATATGGTTATGGCATAAGCGGCTATGTCATGTTAACTTTGACAATCTATTAGATATTAGTAAAAAGAAGAAAGTGAGAGGACTACCAAGATTGAAGAAACCTAATAGTGTAATGTGCAAACAATGTTAGTTGGGTAAGATGATAAAGTCTAATTTCAAGAGCAAGACTTTTACTTCTGAAAATGTTTTAGATTTGGTTCATACTGACCTTTGTGGACCTATGGGTGTACAAATCTATTGTGGTGCTAGATACTTTGTTCTGTTTGTTGATGATTACACTAGAATGATGACTGTAATGTTTTTAAAAGAAAAATTTGATGCATTTTAGTTATTTAAGTGGTATTCGGCTAAGGTTGAAAAGGAGACATGTAGGAACCTAAAGTGCCTGAGATTTGACCGAGGTGGAGAATTCATATCAAATGAGTTCAATCTATTCTACAATGATAGAGGAATCAAGAGACAGATGTCTGCACCTAGATCACCTCCACAGAATGGTATAATAGAGAGGAGGAACAAATCTATCATGGATTGTGCAAGAACACTAATGATTGAGAAAATGTTGCACAAAAGTACTTAAAAGAAGTTATAAGTACAATTGTTTATACCTTAAATTGAGTACAAATTAAAAAAGGTACAAATGTTACACCTTATGAATTATGGAACGGGTATGCACCTAATGTAAAACACTTTAGAAATTTTGGGAGCAAATGATATATACTAAAAGACAATAGGAATATAAAGTTTGATGCTAAAAGTGATGAGAGCATATTCCTAGGTTATTCCAAAAAGAGTAAAGCTTACAAGTGTTTGAACTCTAACACTAACAAAATTGTGGAAATTTTAAATGTGAATGTCAATGAATATGCAGAGAAAAATGAATAGGAAAGAAAGAGAGAACCAGAAGATTATAGATCTTTTGTTTATATAGAAGAAGGAGAGGCAAGTGACACACTTGCACCTGATGCAAAGTCTCAGGTAAGCAATGCCGAGCATCAGGGAAATAATGTCGAGCATTAGGAAGAAAATGTTGAGCGACATGAGGATGTTGCTAAGTATCAAGAAGAGGTTGTTGAGCAATAAGAGGCTGAATTTGACAATCTTATGGATGAACCTGAAGAGCAAGGAGAAAAGAAAGCAGAACCTATTTTGGCATAGTATGTAAGGAGACATCACAAGCCTAAAAAAATCATTGGAGACAAAGAAATTGGAGTTCTAACCAGAAGCAAGTTAAGAGAGACTACATGTTTATTATGTGAATTTGAGCCTAAGACAACAAGGGAGGCACTAGAAAATGAAGACTGGATTCAAGCCATGAATGAGGAGATAGACCAAATAGACAAGAATGATACTTGGACCCTGGTGCCAAGACCGGAAAAAAAAAATGCCATTGGAACAAAATGGGTATTTAGAAACAAGCTTAATGAACATGGACAAATCACAAGGAATAAAGAAAGGCTGGTATGCAAGGTATATGCACAAGAAGAAGGAATAGACTATGGGGAGACATTTTCCCCTATAGCAAGATTAGGAGTGAGAACTCTACTTGCATCTGTTGTCTATAGATATTTCAAGGTATACCAAATGGTTGTCAATTCTACATTTTTAAATGGTATATTAGAAAAAGAAGTGTACATTGAACAACCTGAAGGATTTGTTGATCCAAACAAGAGACACATGGTTTGCAAATTGAATAAGGCATTGTATGGATTGAAGCAAGCCCCCAGAGCATGGTATGAGAGGCTACACAATTACTTGATATAGATTGGATTCTCAAGGACAAATGACACCAGTAATCTGTGCATGAAAGATGAAGAAGGTAAAAGAATCCTGTTAGCTAATATATTTGTAGATGATATCATATTTTGTGGAAAAGATGGCCTATGTAAGAAATTTTCAAATGAGATGCAAACTGAATTTGAAATGTCAATGTTTGGGGAGATAAAATTATTTGTTGGTTTACAAGTATATCAGATGGAGAAAGGTAATTTCATCACATAGTCTAAATATATTAAAGAGATACTGAAAACCTTTGGTATGGAGGATTCAAGGCTAGTAAGTACTCCCATGGCTACTAGACATAAATTGTGTAAAAATGATGATGCTGCTGAAGTAAACCAAACTTTGTATCGGTCCATGCTTGGAAAACTACAATATGCTGCTCACAATAGACCAGATATTTCTCTAGCAGTTGGGATTGTGGAAAGATTCTCTGCCAATCCTAAGGAAACTCATATGATGGTTGTGAAGAGGATAATGCAATATTTGAAAGGGACTAAAAATTATGGACTGTACTATAAGAAGCATGAAAGATTTGAACTGGGAGTCTATAATAATGTAGATTGGGTAGGAAATGTGGATGATAGAAAGAGTACTAGTGGTGGGGATTTCTTTCTTGGATAGAGATTAGTTTCCTGGACAAACAAGAAACAAAATTGCATTTCCTAATCTACAGCTAAAGCTGAGTATGTAGCTACTACAGTGAACTATTCAAACTTGATATGGATTAAGTAATTGTTGATAGGCATGAAATAAGAAATCACTGAACCAGTTGTCATCTACTATGACAACATAAGTGCTATCAACATATCAAAGAACCCAGTGATGTACACAAAGACCAAACATATTTCCATCAAGTATCATTACTTGAGGGAAATGGTACAAGATAAAGAGGTCAAAATGGAATATGTGAATACAAAGGAACAACTAGTAGACATATTCACCAAAGCCTTACCTAAGGAAGCTCATGAATATCTAAGAGGAAAATTAGGGGTTCTTCCCCTCACTGAGGTTGCCTAGTAAAGCTAGGAGGACTGCATCAAATATGATGCAAAGAGTATCTGAAAAATTGATGCAGAAAAGGTCACACTTTGGAAGAAGCCTAGAGTTGTGAAAAGTACAGCAAAGAAGATAATCAGTCATAAGAAAAGATGACAGAGGGATAAATATTGTTACTGAACTGACAAGATGACATCTACATCTGAGAGATGCATGTTCTAGTTGCTTCTTTGGCATTATTGTCAAAGAGGGAGATGAGTAAGATGAAAACACATGGTGAGATTTCATCGAAGATCTAGTAAGAGGGAGAGATTCAAAGGAAAGGAACAGATAAGAGATTCAGTGGAAGTTACTACTTGGACGGTCAAGTAAGCAAGGCTAAGTGATTCTAAATCAAAATGAAGCTAAGGATATTATAAATGTTTATGATGCAAAGACAAGTTCTGGATTAGTTGGTGAATCATGTGTTATTCATATGGTGTTGCCATCAATGCAAAAGAGGGAGATTGTTGGAAACTACAATTGAAGCAATTGTTGTATTGTCATTGATGTCAAACCTTAACTGGTAAGACTGTTGCTATCTAAGAAAGTACTATATCTATTTGATTGTTGAGAAGGATTAGGGCAAGGGTGATAATAATAGCACCTAGAGAAAAGTTGAGTTATCTTGATACTTCAATGGGTACTTGATTATGTGGCACAAGATGAGATAATGTATTGTTTATCTAAGTGAGAAGCAAGACTACACAAGTAGGCTTAACCGAGTAGAATTGAAGAAATCTAGTTTAAGCTGAGTGATGTTAATGTCGACCGAGCCAGTATATCCCAAGTAAATTCAGTATTGACCAAACATCAGTTTATTGTTGAGGAAGGCAGTATTAGTCGAGGGAAATAGTTTTCAAGTGATGATCAGGCTACACAGTGATGACCGAGGAGTTGAACACAATATTGACTAAGGATTAGTAATTTACATTTGAGGAAGAATTCAGATCCCTAGCTGACATAGTTGAATTCTTGGATTATGTAAATCATGTTGACTTTATTTATTGAATGTATGGAGCATTTAATGCACTGTAAACCATTTTATTGTGATTTCATAAAGAGATTAGAGATGTTTCTAGAAAGATGGATGAAGAACATAATGTTGGAATGATTCGATGAATCTGACCTAACCCTAAGATCTACAGAGGAGATTAAGCAACAAAAGATGGATCTACCTATTGAAGAGGTATTAAGGAAACCTAAGTGTGAGGTTGAAGCAGTATGCTGGAGTTGTTGTTGTTATTTATTGAATAAGCAAAAAAGGATGAAGGAGAATGAGTTGTGATTTCTTGAAGGGATTTCTGTGCATATCAATGATGGAGATGGAAATGGATCTCAGTCAGTAAGCCAACATATATATGTAAGAATTGGATCTATTATTTGTAAAGTGAGTTGTATGTTTTCAGATCAAACATTAATGTTACTTTCTAACCATTATATCTGTTTAAATACTTTAATCAAGGTTTCATTCTAATGGAATCTACTTAAGTCCTCTAACAAGGTGCACTCCTAACAAGGTGGTTGAAATCCTTTAACCAAGTCACACCTAGCAGTGTGTTTGTAAACCTTTGACAAGGTTGGCTTTTCACAGAGCTCACTTCAGAAGAGTGAAAATATCAGTAACATGTTACAAAGTGATTTTTCCCAAATTGGGTTTCCACTATAAATCCTAGTGTTAATACTTGTGTGAATGTTTTGGTTTGAACATTTTTGTGTTTTGCAAGTTAAATACTATTGGATAGTGGACTACACTATTATATGTTTCTGATATACATTATGTAATGACTGATTAGCTATTGGTTGTTAGATCTAAGTTGTTGAAGTATTTAAAATCTTAATCTATACATCTGGACCTAAGAATAACTGATCCACCCCCCCTCTCTATTGTTCTAAATCATATTAACACCATATGCTTATGTGTACATATATTATTAAAGACATATATTATAATTAATATTATAAACATCTTATTATTATGGATATTGTAAAACATTATTAATACCATGAAACACATTATGTAATTACACACTAAATCATATACTCACATGAAACATTAATTCATATAAATTACCTACTAACAAAACATTGAACATACCATTAAGAACAATCAGAGCTACCATACTCAAACCTCATACACAAGAGTTACAAAAGACAAGAAATAAGCTTCACTAACAATAATCACCATCCAACACAAGGATTGACTAAGGCAATCCCCACCTAAGGAAATGAAGGGTCAGAGGTAGATTTCCTTCTCATGGAACCTTGGTAATATCTCCATAAAACCAACAATCAAGGATTTTGAGGGCTCACTCAAACCTATGAGACTAGGTGGACGTGATGCCCGATACCTGCAAGTCTGCATCATCGAGAAGAGATACATGTGCACAGCTATACATATATCTACAATAAGACATATGAAAACATATGACTAGGATTGATGCATCATGTGGACCTCAACTAAGTGAGTAACCATGAATTCTATTGGCATTAAGTATGATTGTCATCATTGACAACACTTATTCAGACTCTGCATGCTTACAGAGCAAAACAGTGCTTACCGAGTAGAACAGTGTTTATCGAGTAGAACAATGTTTACCAAGTAGAATAGTGCTTACCGAGAAGAACAATGCTTACCGAGCAGAACAGTGCTTACCAAGTAGAATAGTGCTTATCGAGAAGAACAATGTTTATCGAGTGATGAGATGAGTAGCATTTACCGAGTGCTAGCACGGTAAATAGGGAATTCAGTCTCTACTGAGTGACACTATATCTACTGAGTCTCCAGTATATATCATGTTTGAAACTACAACCGAGTGGTTAGTATGGACCATGCCTCCACTTTTACCGAGTGCATGATGATGCCGAGTAACGTAGTGGATGCTGAGTATCAGAAAGTCACCAAGTTAGTTTGCAGTAACTGAGTCACTATATTTGGGCTGACTCAGTAATATTTGTGTTAGCTTGTTTAAGAGCTGACTTTGTAATTGTTTTGGATTGATATATAAACAATGTTTTATATCATATCCAAGGTGTGAAATAGCGAAGTATGAAGAGGAGAGAAAGTCAGAGATAAATGAATTACAAAGGGCTACAGCAGTATAAGAAGTAGCAAAGATCTATCCATCACAGAAGGTGATCAGTACATCAGAGAATCTCAATCAGTAAGTATAGTTGCAAGTAAGAGATCTACTATTTCATCCTAACAGGTGAATCAGCTTAAAATCCTTTAACCGGGTAGACTTAACAGTCTTCGTAAAATCTCTTAACCGAGTGCATACTTTATTGTATGTTTGTAAATCCTCTAACAAGGTGGACCTAGTAGTCCTTATTGCTTCTAACAAGGTAGATCATCAGAAGTGATCATTGTAAGCCTTAACCAACAAACTTTATACTGCAGTATTGAAGTTTTGTGGGTATCATACCCACCCCAGTTTTACTTCCTACTTGGAAGGTTTCTAGGTCACCAAATCTCTATGTTCAAAGTGTTATGAATGTTTTATTATTTCTGATACTCATGCATGCAATCAGATTATTAATCTAATATTATTAAGATCTGAATTTGTTAAAAGTTTTGAAGTTACTAATTCACCCCTCCCCTCTCAGTAACCTGGATAGTCTTGAATATTTCCAACAATTGGTATTAGAGCTCCGTGGTTCTCAGAATAAATTTTGATAGCTTGAGAAAAGATTCAGGACAAAGGAGATATTCAGACTTAACAAAGTAATTGAGAATGAAAAGCTAGATCTGGAAATGGCCATAACTCAACTCAAAGAAGTAAGAGAGAATCTTTCCCTTTCCCTAAAAAGAAGGAAGGAACTTGCAAATCAGATTAATGACCACCAGTATGTTGAAGAAAAGATTGAAGACTTTTTCCCTTCAAGCAGCTCAGATGAAGCAAACAATGCAATCAAAAAACTTCTAGAAAAGAGCGGATCTCTGTATGAAGAAGTAAGAAAATTGAAAAAAGAACAGGAAATTTAGTCAACAAGATTCTGTGAAATCTTGGAACAAAGAAACAAGATGAAAGATGAAATAGATGGAAAGAACAATGAAATCCAGAATCAAACCCTTCAGCTAGAAAACCTTATTGATCAAATCTCCAATGCAAATGAAGAAATCTTGACTCTGAGATCAGAAAATGAAAATATAAGAGAGGAGCTGAGATCTAAAAAGCAAATCAATTTAAGATTGATGAGTGACCTAGATGCTGAAAGGCAAATCAATGAGAGAATGTTGAAATCTCAAGAAGATATGAATCAGGTGTATGAATGAAACCTTCATAGGCAAAAAGGAAAAGCAGGACTTGGATACAAAGAGGAAGGTGAATCCTCCAAACAAGGTACTCAAAAGAATCAGAAACCTACTTGTAATCACTATGGCAAAATTGGTCATACTTCAAACAAATGTTGGAGCAATGGAAAAGAGAAATTCAATGGAAAATGCTACAATTGCAATCAGCATGGTCATAAAGCAAATGAATGCAAGGAGAAACCAAGATTTAAAGGAAAATGTCACAAATGTAGCAAACAAGGTCATAAGGCATCAAAATGCAGAACTAAAACACCCAATCCAGTAGAAAAAATTATTAAAGAAATGTTTGGTTGGAATTACAACACTTGGTGTAGATGTCATTACTGTGGAGACTATGGACACACTGGCATGAATTGTGTAAGGCATCACTTGAGAAAAAGGGATTCTACCATAAGATGTTATAATTGCACTAAGCTTGGTCACATAGCTAAAAACTGCATGAATTTAGGCAAAGTTGAAGATGAAAAGAAAGCAAAAGCGAATAGCATTAGGAAGCAAATGAGACAATAGTGGATTCCTAAACCTATTGAGAAAACCAGTCCAAGTAATGAAGTCACTCATGAAGGGAGTGGCTCTATGAACTCTAACTAAGTCTCCAAGAAAGCACTGGAACTGTATCTTCATAGACATATTCCAAAATAGTTCCTGAACTAAAAGGAAGAAAGATCCAAATCAGTATGCAAGATACAACAGGATCACAAGAAGGTCGGTATTAGTTACGATCGAGCAAGGTCGGGAGTAACCTAATTTCATTTGGTTACCGAGTAAGGTCAGAGAAGTATGAATTCATATGTTCTCCAAATTGTGGAATCTTCACCGAGCATTTAATGCATAGTGGATGACAGTCTGTCGAATTCAATACCCTAATTCCTATGGAGCATTAATGACAAAGTTTTAACAAAAGGCATGAAATTGAGTTCACTCTTCACTGTGAATACCATATTGAGTAGAGAAATTTCTAGTGCAATCAAGTGATTCGAAGCAAAATTTTGAAGCAAAAATTTTTCTACCGAGCTACCATGGCTTCATCTAGCACCAAAGTAAAGAAAGGTTCAGAAATGTTAGTTCATGGAGAATGGAAAGCATCAGATTTCAAAATCATGCCCACGGTTGTAGAAACCCTAGATCTGAGTGGAGCTCAGTCTCAAATTCCTCCAAAGGTACTTCTTGTAAATGACATTCGCAGTCATTTTAGAGGTACAATTCAAGAACTTGGAACCCTAGAGATAGATGTTGTTCATGATGAACTGTGTGTTGATGGTGTTCTCAAACTGGGACATAAACATTTGGAAGATAAGGGTTTAACACATGTCACCCACTTGCCTTGGGGTTTCCAGATAAAATGGATAAGATATATTCTGAGCTGAGTGCATGAAGGTAAAATTTGGCTTGAGCAACTAGTGGAAATAACAAAGAAGATGATTCACCGACTCACTGGTCTTCCCATGCTTGCTAAGGCTAAATCTATTGGAAACAATTGTCTGAAGGAAATTGCTACTCAATTATGTATTGTCTTTGATGTCACACAATGTCATAGTCCGCAGCAACCAGTTACTACCGAGCTCAGTCGGTCTGCCAGACAGGAATATTAGTGCTTACCGAGTCCACTCGGTTATCAAAGAAAATCAGTGTCTACCGAGTTCACTCGGTTACCAAAGGAAATTTAGTATTTACTGAGTTCACTCAGTTATCAAAAAAAAGTTAGTGTTTACCGAGTTCAGTCGGTCATCGAAGAAAAGTTATTGTTTACCGAGTTCAGTCGGTCATCGAAGAAAAAGTTATTGTTTACCGAGTTCAGTCAGTCATCGAAGAAAAGTTAGTGTTTACCGAGTTCAGTCGGTTATCGAAGGTAAAAGATTGTCGGTGTTTACCGAGTTCCCTCGGTCTCTGAAAGATTATAAAAAGTTATGGTCACCGCGCACTGTCGGCCCTTGAAGGATTTTTTGCAAATAGAGTTTGCTTAATTCAGCCAACTGTTATACTAAATAATGTCGATTTGACAAATCTAAAATCATATAAATAAAAGGTCAAATGTGAAAAGTAAACAAGAAGCACAGCAGAAGATTTACAGAAGAAAAGCAGGAAAAGTGTATGCGAATTTGTGAAGGATGTTCAGATATCCTTGAGGTGCAGCAGAGATTTATTCAATCAGAAAGGATCAGACTTATGCAGAATAGAGATCTGTAATCAGCAAGACAGTTGCATTATTATACAGGTCATTTTTCATTGTTACCTTCTTATCATTGTAACAGTGAATTCTAAATCTCTTAACCGAGTTGGTCTAACAACCATATTGTAAATCCTCTAACAAGGTGACAATTCCATTGAATTGTTTTCAAGACCTCTTACCAGGCCACTCCTAGCAGGGTGTTTTAAATCCTCTAACAAGGTCACACCTAACAGTGTGTTTTGTAACCTTTTACCGGGTTGGCTTCTAACCGGGCATCACTTCAGAAAAGTGAAAATCAGTATCTAGATACATTGGTGGTTTTTCCCATATTGGGTTTCCATGTTAAATCTTGTGTCTCTTGTGTTCTTAATTGCTTTCTCAATCATATACATGTGCTGATGAATATCTAAAGATAATTTTGCTAATACTTTCTGCATGTTCAAAGTTACTGCAATCTATTTACCGAGTGCTAAAACAGATAACATTGTTAAGATACCTTAAGGGATCTGCAGAGAATTAATTGTGAAGTGTTTTATGGTTGACTGATTCACCCCCCCCCCTCTCAGTCACTTCATCCATATTCCATCAAAATCTACAAAAACCCTAGGTCGGGTAGAGCTGGAAAAGAAAACCCTAGCCGAATGGGACGGTAGAGGTATGAGAATTAACAGCATTACCGATGTAGAACTAAAATTTGGCACATATGTAATAGCTCACAAGATATATAGTTCAAGTTGGCAGAATAGTGTTCCGTGTGAAGCAGTTAACCTAGCCTATAAAATTGTGAAGAACAATCTGTCATTTGACCTAGCGGATCTTTTGTTGAAACAGTTCAACAAGAATATGGAGAGCATCCAAACCTCAAAGAACAATCCATGTAAGTTTGGCTCATTGTTGGTTTTTTTATTCATCTATGCTCAAAATTTTTTCCCATCAAAAGGCATGGTAAAATGGAGAAAGGATGTGCCTATTCTTTATCAGATAAATGAGTATATTGCAGAAATGGGTGAGAATTTTACAAGCATAATGGATAACTATTTTGAATCTTTTAAGGAGAAGATGAATAACAGATTTTGGATTCCACTAAAGTTGGTGGAAGATTATAAAGATGATGTTTGTTTCATGGTTGATTGTGATAGAGTATACATTCAGGCAGTAAGGCCCAAGATTGTATGGGTGAAACCTCTTCCTTATGAGGTAAACATTGATGAAACAAAGGATATAATTGAAGCCCTAGTAAATCAACCTATTGATCCAAAGGCTCCATACTTTGGAACATATGATGAAGCTAAGATAAGAATTGAGCTAAGCATAAAACTTCCACAGGCGGTTAACAAAGGCAGAAAGAGGATGGCCAAGATGCAATCTAGCACACCTCTAATGTTAACCGAGGGCATAGGAGAAGATATTGTAGAAGAAGAAGAAAAGGATAAGAGTAAAGAAGAAAAGGATGAGAATAAAGAAGAACAAGTGCCTATAAAGAAGAAAGGAAAGGTAGCTATCACCGAGGAACCCGAGCAATCCACTGCAGTATTCACAAGGAAAAGATCAAGGGGCAAGGTAGGTAAAATCAATGATGATATAGTACTCAAAAGGCCTCCTCCCTCATTTGAACAAAAGATTAAGGATTTGAGAGAAGGATCTGGAATTTCAAATTTCAAATCTCTCAAATATGAAATTAAATCAAAGGCAGAGTAGCAGGAAATAGAAGATGTTGTTATTGAGAAAATGGGAAAATGGAAGTACTCACCTGATGATATGGCTTCTCAAATTCTAGGTGTTCTATTGGATAAAGTCAAGTTGAGATGGTCCAATGCAAGACAAACTGTCAAGGACATATATGCTCAAACCTTAAGACAGTTGATGCCAAGTTTGAAAGATGATGAAATAAATAAGGCATTGATAGAAAATGAGCGCAAGATGACACTAAAATTCAATAGTTGTTGGATTTTGATCAAAGATATAGAGTCGGTTGTGAAGAGTGAAAATTCTACTTGGAAAAACATCTATCATCTTCACAAACTGAGTACTGAAACTATGATAATTAAAGATATTGAAGATGACAGTGATGATGAAGAAGAAGAAGAAACAGTTCAGATTGATAATGTTGTGATAGAGGAAGCAGGGAAAGAAGCTACCAAGGAAGCTAAGAAGAATGTTGAGGAAGATGATCCAGTTTGGATAGCTGTAGAGGTAATTGCCTCACTTCCCCACTCTCGAGTAAAAATTGCTACATCTAGCCCAGAGAAAACTTCAAGTGTGATTGTAACAACTCCCTCAGATACATCAAATGTCCAATCATCACTAGCACAACTCAATGTATCAATGACAGAAGTGGCTACCACTTCATCTACTGAGCTTCAGCCTCCTTCTTCCACTGATTTGCAGTCTTCTGTACCTTCTTCAAATTTGAGTTTTTCAGCAGTAAGTACTTCAGATTCTATAGTTGTAAATACTTCAGTTTTTGATTTATCAAGTATTCCAGTTAGCATCCCATTAGTCAGAAGTTTATTAGTTTTCACTACAAGTCCTACTGTGTCTACAATAATTTCTACTACAAAGGCAATAAGTATAAAGACTCAACTGAGTATAAAATTTCTGAGTAAGAGTGTAGTAGAAGGTATAGATCTAGATGAGGAGATACAAATTCCCTAGCTAGATTTTGCAAACCTCACTGTAGATCAAATGCAAACAATTGGTGAACTCTAGAAGAAAGCAAAGCAGAAGAAACTAAAAGAAGAAAGAGATAAGGAATATAAGATCATTCAAGATGCCAAGAATATTTTGACAGAAGCTATAGGTGTTGAAGTTGATTCCTCTCAACACATTTTGTTGCAGTTGGCAGAAGCAATTAACAAGTTTAATGATGATTCCTCTGAAACAGACAAGTTGCTTGAAAAGGCTGAGAAGAAGTTTGAAAATGAAGTGCTTGAGCACATTGCTCAGTAAATAGCTATCAATCAGGTAGGGTTATCTTAAGTTTTGACTAGCATTGAGTCCTCCTATTCCAAGGTAACATCTCTTTTTGTCAAAATCTATAATGTTTCCGAGTTCTCAAAGGAGATTAAAGATAAAATAAATAAGATTGATGAGGATCTGAAGATTAGTGCACAAAAGTTGCAACTTGAACCTAGTTCAAGCTCTGCACATCAGATGACAGTCAGATTCCTATCTGATAAGCAGTCAGAGTTATTGAAAGAAGATGCAAGGATTAGATTAACATTAATAGATATTCAAAACATGATCCTTACCATCATGGATACAATGTAGAAGCATATTGCATACTCAAAAACATTGATCCATGACAATCAGTTTTCAATTGCAGATCACATGATTGAACTCTCTGCAGAAGTCCAAGTTGCACTCCATACATGCAATATTCTGCAAGAGAATTGGGATAGAACTCTAGCACTAATTGGAAAGGTGCATTCTAATTTTCTCTCATGTTTTGGTATCTCTGTGTAAAATATTTGTATATACACCTTTGGCATTATTGTCAAAAAGGGGGAGAAAGTATATGAGATATGAAAGGGCGAGAAAGTATAAATAGGAAATATGAGTATGAGGTGAAATAAGATATTTGTATATATACTATATAAGGGAGACATGAAATGTATATATAGCAGTATGACAAAAATAATTTTTTTTTGAATAATCAAAACCAGTGTCAGCATGATTGTGTATATAAGTTTTGGGTAATAAGTGTTTTTGTCACTAATGCCAAAGGGGGAGATTGTTGGCATTAAGTATGATTGTCATCAGTGACAACACTTATTTAGACTCTGTGTGCTTACCGAGAAAAATAGTGCTTACCGAGCAGAATAGTGTTTACCGAGTAGAACAGTGTTTACCAAGTAGAACAGTACTTATCGAGCAAAACAGTGCTTACCGAGCAGAACAATGCTTACCGAGCAGAACAATGCTTACCGAGTAGAACGGTGTTTACCGAGTGATGAGATGAGTAGCATTTACCGATAGCTAGCATGGTAAATAGGGAATTTAGTCTCTACCAAGTGACACTATATCTACCGAGTCTCCAGTATATACCATGTTCAAAACTACAACCGAGTGGTTAGTATGGACCATGCCTCCACTTCTACTGAGTGCATGATGATGCCGAGTAACGCAGTGGATGCTGAGTATCAGAAAGTCACCCAGTTAGTTTGCAGTAACTGAGTCACTATATTTGGGCCGACTTAGTAATATTTGTGTTAGCTTGTTTAAGAGCTAGCTTTGTAATTATTTTGTAATTATTTTGTAATTGTTTTGGATTGATATATAAACAATGTTTTATATCATATCCAAGGTGTGAAATAGTGAAGTATGAAAAGGAGAGAAAGGTAGAGATAAACAAATTACAAAGGGCTACAACAGTATAAGAAGCAAAAAAGATCTATCCATCATAGAAGGTGATTAGTACATCAGAGAATCTCAATCAACAAGTACAATTGCAAGTAAGAGATCTACTGTTTCATCCTAACAGGTGAATCAACTTAAAATCCTTTAACCGGGTAGACTTAACAGTCTTTGTAAAATCTCTTAACCGAGTGCATACTTTATTGTATGTTTGTAAATCCTCTAACAATGTGGACCTAGCAGTCCTTATTGCTCCTAACAGGGCAGATCATTAGAAGTGATCATTGTAAGCCTTAACCGACAAACTTTATACTGCAGTATTGAAGTTTTGTGGGTATCATCCCCACCCCAGTTTTACTTCCTACTTGGAAGGTTTCTGGGTCAGCAAATCTCTATGTTCAAAGTGTTATGAATGTTTTATTCTTTCTATTACTCATGCATGCAGTTAGATTATCAATCTAATATTATTAAGATCTGAATTTGTTAAAAGTTTTGAAGTTACCGATTCACCCCTCCCCTCTCAGTAACCTGGATAGTCTTGAATATTTCCAATAGAATTTGTACTAAGTCATGAAAACACATCAATCACATATATACATGAAACATGAGACATCATGGATAGTAATGGTTAGATTCAAATCCTTGGGTTAGCTCTACTTCCTCATAAACATATAAACACAGATGATTTTCAATTTCATAAACATTAAACAATAATCATAAATGAGTGTATCTAATCATTTGATAAGCATATCATCATCTAAATGAGCATAATTGTAAACATATATTTCTAACCATCATAATGCAAAATGTCCAATTAAAAGTTAGATTATAATCATCTTAGAGGGTATTACACTCCATACAATGAATCAGAAGACTCAAAACTCATAAAACTTGACACAAATGGAGAGAAATGAAATTGGATACTTGCATTAAGTATGAGGACCCATGCCTTTGTATACGCCTTGCTTCAAGATTCAAAACCACTGAGAAAATTTGCAAAAGATCTAAAAATTTCTAGTCTATTTTGATATAAGTTGGACCAAAAATGCTATATTCCTTGACTAAAAGTTTAGAATACAACCTTTTGAACAATTTTATAGCCCCTTCTAAATGATCTTGGAAATCCTTATATAAGCTAGGATTGCAACAAGATACATATCATCTAGGTCAAGAAATAAAATAGAACCAACTACTTCCTAGGGCTTGCAGTAAATAAAATCTAATCTGATTTGTACCACCTGCAAATTCTAGACAAATTAGCCACTTCTTTATGAAAAAATCAAAACAACAATTAATACATTGAAAGAAACAACAATTTGATTTCTCTGAGCACCAAAAAAAACTTGCAAAGAAATCCAAATTGCAAGATATCTGATTTCCCCCTTTCTCCTTATTCGCAAATCAAATCTTGCCCGTATGAATATTTTCCCCAAATTATTTCTTTCAAAAGTAATCATGAAAGAAAACTAGTGAATCCCAAATCTAATGCTACTAATGTATTCCTCATCTTCTTTTGTTTTCGATGATATATAACACTTCATATTTCTAATAAAAATTCAGCCCTCATGTCAAATTCTCATGCACAACTGAATTATTTAAATTTTTGAATTCATCCCTTATAGTGCAACTATGATATTTTTTAAATTTTTGCACAGGACTTTTACCTCTAAGCTAGGCCCCATATGCCATGTGGCATCACTCTATTGGCTCATCAATCTACCTGGGTCCCAAGCTGTAACTCACCCTACGACCTCATCGTGGGACACGTCACCATCCTTGCCATGTGTCAACCTCTGATTCACTCTCTCTCCAACTGGACCCCAAGCTACAACTCACCTTTCTACCTCATTGGGAGACACATGTTGATCAAGCATGATCCTATGATGGTTAACCTTCGAACACCTTCATCTCCAAGGAAACATGTCAACCGTTGATCTTGGCATGCATCCTGAGGCATCTGACTTGTCTATCATTATGTGGCATCAAAATTATCTTACCTTTCATGGGACCCACTACCATGTCACCTTCCGATCACTTTCCACATGTCACCTCAGTCCACGTGTCACTTGTGAAGGAGCCTCCACCGGGGCATCCACATTTTGACACCATACATCTATGCATTTTGGTATATGAAGAACATTTCATCCTCCTCCACTGGCAATGTGAGACTAATTAAATCCCATTCAATTATTACATTTTCTTCTAAAATTCACCTCAAACTTCATGCCTAGCTAGCATGCACTGACTGGGAGAGGCTCTTCCACCTTACCTTCTTCCTTTACCAACATACCTAGACGCTTTGCATTTAAAAACCTCCCGCACACTGAACTGGGTGCATGTGGGATAAAACAAACCCCACAATGAAACCCCTTAGCCTTGCAAGCTCTTCCATGGCCTGCACACAACACCCAAAGGGAGCATATTCTAGGCAATGAGGAGGTGTGCGCAGCCTTGGAAGCATGCACAATACCACAAAAGGGTGTGTGAAACTCCAAGGAGGCTCACACAACCCCCATAAAGGCTTGCACAACCCAAAAATGGGTGCGCAATGCAAAGAAAGAGAGAGTGCACTGGGCCATGAAAAGGTAATGTGTTGGGCATTGCATAGCCCAAATAGAAGAATGTGCAACTCTTAAGAAAGAAAGTGTGTCATGACTGAAGGGAAGCCTGCACAATGCATGGTAAAGGCATGTGAAGGACTTCACAAAGATGAAGCAAGTGGTGTAAATGGATAAGCTCGCATAGCACAAAGAAGCATGCACCATTATTAAGAAAAGTATGTGCAAAAGCTAAATGAAAAGATTTTCAGAGCTAAATGAAGGTATGGCGTAGATGCTAAAAGGGAAGATGGCACAACACTTAGAAATGAATGAGGCAAGTTGGGCCCAAAGTGGGTCTGGCTAAATTTTTTTTTATTTTCAAACAACTGAACCTCAAACACAATTAGAATGACCATCTTTTGCATTTGGATCCGATTTGGACAACACCGAATCAATCAAAAACTCTAATTTTAATTACTTTGCAAAGTCACCAAATTGAACAAACAACCTCCAGGAATGCCCTTCAAAAACTAATGAAAATATATCCCCGGATATTGGCAGTTGGAGAACATGAAGTTTGTAGTATAGAAAACCACCACGTCAGACGAATTTCCACAAAGATATACAAGGAAAATGATTTTTAAACTTAAAGTTACCTATTTAAATTATTTTTTGTCAATGCTAGTTGAAAACATAGGGAATTACCTCTCAAACAGATGTACTAAAAATATTAGATCATGACCTAAAGTTCAACCACTAATCCTGGTAGAAGACTTATATACAAGGAGTGCAAAAAAACAAACTTTCATCTCAAAAAAATCAATTGATAACAAGCTACCACTCTCTGAAAGTAGTTGTTTTGCAAAGTTGATTCTATCAACACTAGCCATTTGCATAAAATACCTTTTGTTTTGACTTCACAAACCTATCAAATGAGACCCTTATGGTCCAAAACCTTGGATGTAGATTCACTTTCACATATCTAAAACAAGGTTATAATTAGATCTCCCAAATGATCAACTGGTAATCCAGAATCAATCTTCAAAGTCACACCTTCAAAACTTCTTGAACTGAAAGATAGTGAAACTTGCAGAAATTAGATCTAGAATTGACTGAGAAAAGTGGTCAAATGGATTGCTCATGATCTAAAAATCATTAGGAAGGCTCATATCCATGTTTACAATGTGGAGGAACATTCAATTTCTTGTGATCATGAATTGGGTACAACTTGTATGACCTCAAAGTAGGCCACTTACTAATTGTGCACTTTCTCGTTCAGATAAACTAAATAAAATACAAACAGAAAGGCTCTAGTAAACTGATCATACAAACTCACAGGGTTCTGAAAATGGGCATGTAGATTCACTTTCATGCCTACAACATACTTCAACACTCCCAAGTGTTTCACACCAAGAAGAGGACAATTCAAAATCCTCTAAAATTGGAAAAGAAGAAGCCAAAGAAATGCATTATCAAAAGATGGATACAACGATGAATTTTTTTGAGAAACAATGCAAAATCAAGAAAAAGGGTGTGGGAGAATATTCTTTGGCAATGATGGATTTACCTCTTTCCCCTAGATCTTATGGAAAACCATCTAGTTCTAATCCTTCTCAAAAGTAAAATGAATATTTTGTAAGAGCTAGTACTCCTTCACCCATAGAAAAAGATAATGAGATCTTAAAATGGATTTATAAAGATGAAGAAGCATCAAGCTTAAATCAAACATCAAATGAAGAAAGGATTCAAAATATCAGCATCCCAAAACACTAATGGAAAAGGGTATCGAATCATGCCAAAGATAGGTTACAAAGGAAAAGGGCCCTTGGGAAGAAAAAATGAAGTTTTTTGGAACTAATAGAAATAATTTGGAGAGATAGTAAAGAAAAATCAGGACTAGGGTACCTAGAGCAAGGATATACTAAAAAGAATCATCTAAAATTTTATGAATAAATTTTACAATCAAATTCCCAAAGTGATTAAGATTCTAAAAAATGGGAATGGGATTCTTCGTTCGAAGGGTCTTTCCAGTAAAAAGAGGTGGATGTGATTTATACCTATGCTCATATGTCTAGTTCAAGCAAACGACAAAGTTATAATCAAGAGTCAAGTTCAAACCAAGCTTCAAGTTCTGATGAAGAACGTAACTCAAGACAAGAATCAAGTAGGTCTCAATGGATGGAAGAGCCCTATATACCCTCATGGATACCAAAAATAAATGAAGAGTCATATATATCACCAGGATTAGGAGAATCTAATGTTAGGTTTAATGCAGATGATTTTTATCCTCAACAAACCAAAGAGGACTTGAGCGAGGAGAATTTTGATCCAAGTTCTACGGAACACCTTGAGAAAGAACATTTCATAGATTTAAGCGATACTGTCATGCCAAAAATCTAAGGGTACAACACACCAACAATTTGTTTTTTGAAAAGAATAATTATTCAACTAATGATACATGTTTACATAATTTAATTTTCAAACAACTGAACCTCAAACAGAATCAGAATGACCAACTTCTGCATCTAGATCCGATTTGGACAACACCGAATCAATTAAAATCTCTGATTTTAATTACTTTGCAAAGTCACCAAATTGAACAAACAACCTCCAGGATCGCCCTTAGAAAACTGATGAAAACTTATCCCCAAATGTTGGCACTTGGAGAACATGAACTTTGTAGTATAGAAAACCACCCTATCAGATGGATTTCCACAAAGATACATAGGGAAAAATATTTTTAAACTCAAAGTCACTTGTTTAAATTTTTTTCTGTAAACACAAGTTGAAAACATAAGGAATCACCTCTCAAACAGATGTACTAAAAATATTAGATCATGACCTAAGGTTCAACCATTGATCTTGGTAGAAGACTTATATACAAGGAATGTAAGAAAATAACTTTCATCTCAAAAAAATCATCTAATAACAAGCTACCACTCTCTGAAAGTAGTTGTTCTGCAAAGTTGATTCTATCAACACTAGCCATTTGCATAAAATACCTTTTGATTTGACTTCACAAACCTATCAAATGGGATCTTTATGGTCTGAAACCATGGATGTAGATTCAATTTTCCATATATAAAATAGGTTTATAATTAGATCTCCCAAATTATCAATTGGTAATCCAGAATCAATCTTCAAACTCATGCCTTCAAAACTTCCTGAACTGAAAGATAGTGAAACTTGCAGAAACTGGATTTGGAATTGACTGAGAAAAGTGGTCAAATTGATTGGTCATGATTTAAAAATCATTAGGAAGGCTCATTTCCATGTTTACAATGTGGAGGAACATTCAATTTCTTGTGATCATGAATTGTGTACAACTTGTATGACCTCAAAGTAGGCCACTTACTAATTGTGCACTTTCCCATTCAGATAAACTAAATAAAATGCAAATAGAAAGGCTTTGGTAAACTGATCATACAAACTCACAAGGGTCTGAAAATGGGCATGGAGATTCACTTTCATGCCTAAAACATACTGCAACACTCCTTATGCCAGGACTATCAACCATGCATTAGACACAAACCCTTGAAGTAGGTCATTCAGTAAACACTGAATAAAAGAATAGTTCATATTTGGGCAATGACCTCCAAATGGCTATCTCCAAAAGACATCATAACTGAAATCTGAGAGTTTTAACCCACTGCATTTCCTTAATGATATGCAAGGAACACATGTCCCAAGCAGTAACTCATGAAAATCATTAGATCCATTTTTACTTGCACTTGAACTAGGGTCCTATTAAAAATCTTTTGAGGCAATGATTTGTGCCTTAGAGAAATTTTCAAACTAGTCACTCCAAAATTCAATCAAAATTTTAGAGCTCCAACACCATGAAATGCAAGAAGTGCCTTTGACATATCATCAATGTCTAAAATTTCCTTATATGGGTCAAAAAATCATGGTCAGTGGGGATCTAGATCCATTCCAATATTGTAATAATATCAAACCCTTTAATGATTCAATGGTCCCAAATAATAGTGAAGGTGCTACATCAAGAAGGTCAAAAGAAAGAACTCAAGACCAAATTTTAAATTCTAATTCCAGATCAAAAGGAAAATAAAGGATTGAAGAATAAAGTACTCTTTTTTATTCAAATTAAGAAAACACTAACTTACCCACATCGACTAATGGAAAAGAGAAAGTGAGTTTTTTAGATTAAAAAAAGGAAGATAAAAATAATGTTAACCCAAGTGTTTCACACCAAGAAGAGGACAATTCAAAATCCTCTAAAATTGGAAAAGAAGAAGCCATAGAAATGCATTATCAAAAGATGGATACAACGACGAATTTTTTTGAGAAACAATGCAAAATCAAGCAAAAGGGTGTGGGAGAATATTCCTTGTTAATGATGGATTTACCTCTTTCCCCTAGATCTTATGGAAAACCATCTAGTTCTAATCCTTCTCAAAAGTAAAATGAATATTTTGTAATAGCTAATACTCCTTCACCCATAGAAAAAGATAATGAGATCTTAAAATGGATTTATAAAGATGAAGAAGCATCAAGCTCAAATCAAACATCAAATGAAGAAAGGATTCAAAATATCAGCATCCCAATGCACTAATATGGAAAAGGATATCAAATCATGCCAAAGATAGTTACAAATGAAAAGGGCCCTTGGGAACAAAAAAATGAAGTTTTTTGGAACCAATAGAAATAATTTGGAGAGATAATAAAGAAAAATCAGGACTAGGGTTCCTAGAGCAAAGCTATACTAAAAAGAATCATCTACAATTTTATGAATAAATTTTACAATCAAATTCCCAAAGTGATTAAGATTCTAAAAAATGGGAATGGGATTCTTTTCTTGAAGGATCTTTCCAGTGAAAAGAGGTGGATGTGATTTATACCTATGCTCATATGTCTAGTTCAAGCAAACAACAAAGTTATAATCAAGAGTCAAGTTCAAACCAAGCTTCAAGTTCTAATGAAGAATGTAACTCAAGACAAGAATCAAGTAGGTCTCAATGGATGGAAGAGCCCTATATACCCTCATGGATACCAAAAATAAATGAAGAGTCATATATATCACCAGGATTAGGAGAATCTAATGTTAGGTTTAACGCACATGATTTCTATCCTCAACAAACCCAAGAGGACTCTAGCGAGGAGAATTTTGATCCAAGTTCTACGGAACACCTTGAGAAAGAACATTTCATAGATTTAGGCGATATTGTCATGCCCAAAATCTAAGGGAAAAACACACCAACATTTTTTTTAAAAAAAAAGAATAATTATTCAATTAATGATACATGTTTACATAATTTAATTTTCAAACAACTGAACATCAAACACAATCAGAATGGCCAGATTCTGCATCTAGATCTAATTTGGATGACACCAAATCAATCAAAAACTCTAATTTTAATTACTTTGCAAAGTCGCCAAACTGAACAAACAACTCCAGGAACACCCATAGAAAATAGATGAAAACATATCCCCAGATGTTGGCACTTGGAGATCGTGAACTTTGTAGTATAGAAAACCACCCTATCAGATGGATTTCCACAAAGATACAGAGGGAAAAATATTTTTAAACTCAAAGCCACCTATTTAAATTTTTTTCTATAAACGCAAGTTGAAAACATAGGGAATCACCTCTCAAACAGATGTACTAAAAATATTAGATCATGACCTGAGGTTCAACCACTGATCCTGGTAGAAGACTTATATTAAAGGAGTGTAAGAAAATAAATTTCATCTCAAAAAAATCATTTGATAACAAGCTACCACTCTCTGAAAGTAACTATTCTGCAAAGTTGATTCTGTCAACACTAGCCATTTGCATAAAATACCTTTTGTTCTAACTTCACAAACCTATCAAATGAGACCCTTATGGTCTAAAACCATGGATGTAGCTTCACTTTCACATATATAAAGCAAGGTTATAATTAAATCTCCCAAATGATCAACTGGTAATCCAGAATCAATCTTCAAAGTCACACCTTCAAAACTTCCTGAATTGAAAGACATCGAAACTTGCAGAAATTGGATTTGGAATTGATTGAGAAAAGTGGTCAAATGGATTGCTCATGATCTAAAAATCATCAGGAAGGCTCATTTCCATGTTTATAATGTGGAGGAACATTCAATTTCTTGTGATCATGAATTGGGTACAACTTGTATGACCTCAAAGTAGGCCACTTACTAATTGTGCACTTTCCCGTTCAAATAAACTAAATAAAATGCAAATAGAAAGGCTCTAGTAAACTGATCATACAAACTCATAGGGGTCTTAAAATGAGCATGGAGATTCACTTTCATGCCTACAACATACTGCAACACTCCTTATGCCTTGACTATCAACTAGGCATTAGACACAAACCCCTGAAGTAGGTCATTCAGTAAACACTGAATAAAAGCATAGTGCATATTCGGGAAATGACCTCCAAATGGCTATCTCCAAAACACATCAGAACTGAAATCTGAGAGTTGTAACCCACTACATTTTCTTAATGATATGCAAGGAACACATGTCCCAAGCAATAACTCGTGAAAATCATCAGGTTCATTTTTACTTGCACTTGAACTAGCATCCTTTTAGAAATCTTCTGAGGTGATGATTTGTGCCTTAGAGAAATTTTTTAGCTAGTCACTCCAAAATTCAATCAAAATTTTAGAGCTCCAACACCATGAAATGCAAGAAGTGCCTTTGACATATCATCAATGTCTAAAATTTCCTTATATGTGTCAAAAAATCATGGTGAGTGGGGTTCTAGATCCATTCCAATATTGCAATAATACCAAACCCTTTAATGATTCATTGGTCCCAAATAATAGTGAAGGTGCAACATCAAGAAGGTCAAAAGAAAGAACTCAAGACCAAATTTTAAATTCTAATTCCACATCAAAAGGAAAATAAAGGATTGAAGAATAAAGTATTCTTTTTATTCAAATCAAGAAAACACTAACTTACCCACATTGACTAATGGAAAAGAGAAAGTGAGTTTTTTAGATTCAAAAGAGGAAGATAAAAATAATGTTAACCTAGGTGTTTCACACCAAGAAGAGGACAATTCAAAATCCTCTAAAATTGGAAAAGAAGAAGCCAAAGAAATGCATTATCAAAAGATAGATACAACAATGAATTTTTTTGGGAAACAATGCAAAATCAAGCAAAAGGGTGTGGGAGAATATTCCTTGTCAATGATGGATTTACCTCTTTCCCCTAGATCTTATGGAAAACCATCTAGTTCTAATCCTTCTCAAAATTAAAATGAATATTTTGTAAGAGTTAGTACTCCTTCACCCATAGAAAAAGATAATGAGATCTTAAAATGGATTTATAAAGATGAAGAAGCATCAAGCTCAAATCAAACATCAAATGAAGAAAGGATTCAAAATATCAGCATCCCAACACACTAATATGGAAAAGGATATCAAATCATTGCAAAGATAGGTTACAAATGAAAAGGGCCCTTGGGAAGAAAAAATGAAGTTTTTTGGAACCAATAGAAACAATTTGCAGAGATAGTAAGTAAAAATTAGGACTAGGGTACCTAGAGCAAGGATATACTAAAAAGAATCATCTACAATTTTATGAATACATTTTACAATCAAATTCCCAAAGTTATTAAGATTCTAAAAAATGGGAATGGGATTCTTTGTTCGAAGGATCTTTCCAGTAAAAAGAGGTGGATGTGATTTATACCTATGCTCATATGTCTAGTTCAAGCAAACAACAAAGTTATAATCAAGAGTCAAGTTTAAACCAAGCTTCAAGTTCTAATGAAGAATGTAACTCAAGACAAGAATCAAGTAGGTCTCAATGGATGGAAGAGCCCTATATACCCTCATGGTTACCAAAAATAAATGAAGAGTCATATATATCACCAGGATTAGGAGAATCTAATGCTAGGTTTAACGCACACAATTTTTATCCTCAACAAACCCAAGAGGACTCGAGCGAGGAGAATTTTAATCCAAGTTCTATGGAACACCTTGAGAAAGAACATTTCATAGATTTAAGTGATACTGTCATGCCAAAAATCTAAGGGCAAAACACACCAACAATTTGTTTTTTGAAAAGAATAATTATTCAACTAATGATACATGTTTACATAATTTAATTTTTAAACAACTGAACCTCAAACACAATTAGAATGGTCAACTTCTACATTTGGATCCAATTCGGACAACATTGAATCAATCAAAAACTCTGATTTTAATTACTTTGCAAAGTCGCTAAACTGAACAAACAACCTCAAGGAACGCCCTTAGAAAACTGATGAAAACATATCCCCAGACGTTGGCACTTGGAGAACATGAACTTTTTAGTATAGAAAACCACCATTTCAGATGGATTTCCACAAAGATACACAGGGAAAAATATTTTTAAACTCAAAGTCATCTGTTTAAATTTTTTTCTGTAAATGCAAGTTGAAAACATAGGGAATCACCTCTCAAACAAATGTACTAAAAATATCAGTTCATGACCTGAGCTTCAACCACTGATCCTGGTAGAAGACTTATATACAAGGAGTGCAAGAAAATAACTTTCATCTCAAAAAAATCATCTGATAACAAGCTACCACTCTTTGAAAGTAGTTGTTCTGCAAAGTTGATTCTATCAACACGAGCCATTTGCATAAAATACCTTGTGTTCTGACTTCACAAACCTATCAAATGAGACCCTTATGGTCTAAAACCATGGATGTAGCTTCACTTTCACATATATAAAACAAGGTTATAATTAGATCTCCCAAATGATCAACTGGTAATCCAGAATCAATCTTCAAAGTCATGCATTCAAAACTTCCTAAATTGAAAGATAGTGAAACTTGCAAAAATTGGATTTGGAATTGACTGAGAAAAGTGGTCAAATGGATTGCTCATGATCTAAAACTCATCAGGAAGGCTCATTTCCATGTTTACAATGTGGAGGAACATTCAATTTCTTGTGATCATGAATTGGGTACAACTTGTATGACCTCAAATTAGGCCACTTACTAATTGTGCACTTTCCCGTTCAGATAAACTAAATAAAATGCAAACATAAAGGCTCTAGTAAACTGATCATACAAACTCATAGGGGTCTGAAAATGAGCATGGATATTCACTTTCATACCTACAACATACTGCAATACTCCTTATGCCACAAATTTCAACAGGCATTAGACACAAACCCCTGAAGTAGGTCATTTAGTAAACATTGAATAAAAGAATAGTGGATATTTGGGCAATGACCTCCAAATGGCTATCTCCAAAACACATCAGAATTAAAATTTTAGAGTTGTAACCCATTGCATTTTCTTAATGATATGCAAGGTACACATGTCCCAAGCAATAACTCATGAAAATCATTAGGTCCGTTTTTACTTGCACTTGAACTAGGATCCTTTTAGAAATCTTCTGAGGTGATGATTTGTGCCTTAGAGAAATTTTCAAACTAGTCACTCCAAAATTCAATCAAAATTTTAGTGCTCCAACACCATGAAATGCAAGAAGTGCATTTGACATATCATCAATGTCTAAAATTTCCTTATATGGGTGAAAAAATATGTTGAGTGGGGATCTAGATCCATTCCAATATTTTAATAATATCAAACCCTTTAATGATTCATTTGTCCCAAATAATAGTGAAGGTGCTACATCAAGAAGGTCAAAAGAAAGAACTCAAGACCAAATTTTAAATTCTAATTCCACATCAAAAGGAAAATAAAGGATTGAAGAATAAAGTATTCTTTTTTATTCAAATCAAGAAAACACTTACTTACCCACATCGACTAATGGATAAGAGAAAGTGAGTTTTTTAGATTCAAAAGAGGAAGATAAAAATAATGTTAACCCAAGTGTTTCACACCAAGAAGAGGACAATTCAAAATCCTCTAAAATTGGAAAAGAAGAAGCCATAGAAATGCATTATCAAAAGATGGATACAATGATGAATTTTTTTGAGAAACAATGCAAAATCAAGCAAAAGGGTGTGGGAGAATATTCTTTGTCAATGATGGATTTACCTCTTTCCCCTAGATCTTATGGAAAACCATCTAGTTCTAATCCTTCTCAAAATTAAAATGAATATTTTTTAAGAGCTAGTACTCCTTCACCCATAGAAAAAGATAATGAGATCTTAAAATGGATTTATAAAGATGAAGAAGCATCAAGCTCAAATCAAACATCAAATGAAGAAAGGATTCAAAATATCAGCATCCCAACACAC